>JASAMZ010013760.1:0-10560 GCA_030248115.1 Linhomoeus sp. GSCO2_2 | reverse complement strand
ACCAACCCAAACGAACATACCGTATGTACCTATGTGTAGACAGAAACGAGAGCGCGCCACAAAAGAGCAAACGAACGGAACTGCCAACAAACAACCAGGCAAAATTGGAGCAAGATTCGAAGAGTACCTAAGGTCAGGAGAAGGGTACGCGCAAAATGCGACGACAGTGTGTGGCGAAACGGAATCCACAAACAAACGTGACACGCGATTGCATCGATACATAGGGCGTGTGGGCGGGCGGTCCCGTCCACACTCTGCATATACGTCTTACCTGCGAGCGAACGTTTATTGTACCTAAGGTTCCTTTGGCTTGGCCTACCTATCACACGCCGCGAGTTCTACCCTAGCCGCTTCCAGCGAAGAAGACACCCAAAAACGACACTGCTGCCCGCCGGCTCGATCCTTTCACCGGTAGAGTCTGACCAATTCTCTGAGTTCCGCCGAGACGACCCGCATTTCGGCAGCTCTGAAAGAAGCAACGCACAAGATGCCGAGAAGCGAGCAGACACGCAAGCACGCTGAAGTCGATATTCGCCTATGGGATAGTTGCGCTCAGTGGTAGAAGTTGCAACTCACTCCAAGAGGCGGTCGTGGAAGCCCGCCAGCTGCTCAGGCGTCGCCTGCACCAGGCAGTAGGCGTGCCGGGGAATGGAGGAGAGCGCCGAGCGCAGCCACTCCGACAGGTGCTGCAACACAGGATGACAGTCAAAGGCAGACGGCTAACGCAGAAGCCTACAGTAGTCGTCGTAACAGAAGCCAATATCGGCTGCGGTCAGGTCGCGCGCCATTGGACATTCGTTCCAGTCGCCTTTGCCAACGAGTGCCTGCGCTGCGCTGTGCGCCTTCGTCCGTTCGTGTCAGAAGCTCAGCTATTCACTCTACCTGTTTGCTTAGCTTGCCCAGCTGCCAGAGGAGCTCGGCTATGTCTCGCTGGTAGTGGCTGGGCAGGGCGAACAGAGCGGCCGCCAGAAGGCACCTCACCAACTCGGCGCCGTTCTCGTGGAGCAGACGCTCGGCCGCTTCCACGCCCTCGTCCCTGCGCTGCTCCTGCAGCGGTGGATTGATGGTGGAATGCAGCAGTCAATGACTACAGTAACACACTCCATTCTTCTTCCGTCATCTAGCTTCGTTCAACTACCGGCCAGTTCTATCGACCAGGCTCAATCTACCGTACCTTGTAGGCCAGGCCGACATAGGCGAGTGTCTCGAGGAGGAACTTGCAGACGCTCTTGTTGGCGTCCTGGTGGTCGAGCGCCAGGGCCACCGTGGCGCACTTGAACAGCGGCTGCGCGTGCGCCGAGCGAAAGAAGGCCGATGGGCTGCGCTGGATGAACCTGCGCATAAAGGACGCCCGTTTAAAAAGCGAGCGAATAGCTCTACTTCAAACCAATAGTCCTCTTCCCCACCTGACGGCCAGTCTGAACAGATCGTCCACCGTATCCGGATGATTCCGGAGGCCCATTGGCTCGCCCTCCAGCAGCTTGAAGGCCGGACCCATGAAGTGCTGAACGGCAACCGAAAGAGGTAGACGAACGAGCTCTAATCGCAGCGCCATTGCCGCACCTCGAGCATGTAGAGCAGGCCCACGATAAAGTTGGGGTCCTGGCCGTACTCGTCCACGAGGATGCTTCCCAGGTAGAGGAAGCACGAGTGCTGATGCCTCTGGTAGATGTCGACCATATGCAAAAGAAGTTGCGCCATTCACTACTTCTCAAATAAGTCAAATGGGGCGGGGGGGGGGGTTGCACAGACCTGCTTGACAAGGGGCTCGATGAAGGGGAAGGACTGTTGTCCCAGGCTGCGGATCACGAAGCGCACCGTCCTGCAGCAGTGCTCCACCACGCGCACGTTCGACTCGTACTTGGCGCACGTGTCCGTCAGCACCGGCCACAGCTGCAGCAAGTCGTCTCTGCTTCGGTGTCATCGTCGTCGTCGTCGGTGGACGTCACGTCGTCGTCGCCATTGTCATCATGGTAGTCTTTGTCGTCGTTGTCGTCGTCAACGTCGTCTTTGTCATCGTCGCGGACATCGCCCCACACCACACCTGTTGCGCCGTGGGCAGCCAGGGGCGCACTTTGCCGTTCTCGACCTTCTGATCGGCCGGCGTGAGATTGCGAAAGACGGCGGCCAGCCTGTCCAGCCAGACGGCCGGGTCGCGCTTCTTCAGCGTCTCCTTCGTGCCGTCGTTCTCGTTGTTGTTATTGTTGTTGTTGGTAGTGGCAACTGCGTCCGTCGTTTGACTGCCACTCGACGTCGTGGAACCATCGCCCACGATCTGTATTCAAATGGGACGTAGTAAATTGGAAGAAGTCGAAACATACAGCAACTCCACAACTACCTGCAAGAGGCGTTGGGCCTGCGAACCGCAGAGATCGGCCAGCTTCTCCGTCACCTCGCCGCCGGGCAAGACGCAGAGCAGTGTGGAGGCTGCTGCAAACGTCACACGACACTGAAGACATTGAAAAGGCGTCAGTTGAAGCGCCAGTCCACGACCCACCCCTGAGCAGGACGACGACCACCTCCTCCGAGACGGCGTCCGAGTTGTCGGCGAAGAGAATCGCCTGCAGAATCCTGTCCAGATGGGGGCTCAGCGCCCTCCTACAGGTGGCGCAGATCTTTTCAGTAGTCTCGGCGGCGCTGGCGGCCAAGGGACCGCCCTCGCCCACCGCGCGCAGAAGCCAATCGAGCACCGGCTCTGCAACGATTCGGGTTCTACCCGCGAATCGACTCGAGGAGTCGAGAACGCTCGCTTCGAGCTCGTACCGCAGTATTGGCTGTTCTGCTCGAACCAGTCGTTGAGCTCGCCCAGTAGGCGGATGGCCGTGCAGCGCAGCGCCACGTGCGAGGCGGGAGGAAGGCCCAGAATCGCCTTGACGACAGGGGGCGCTATCTCCTCGTCGTCACTGCAATGAGTCACTCGAGAAGATGGCAAAGTCACAAAATCTTAGCGTTCGCAACCAACACACACGCTAACGTTATATTTACCACCGGAACATTAGGCGGATCTATTTCATCCGTTTGTCGGATCTTTGCTCTTTCGCGATCCGCAGGGCCGATTCGGCCAAAATTTCAACACGTGTTCGGATTTGGGATGCTGGTCACATATTATAAGAGAAATTTCAAAAATTCTTTCGCGTTCGTGAGTTATAGGGCTTCCGACAACTTTGACATTGCGCTGCAGTCGAATGCGACGTCGTACGAAGTTGGTGTAATTGAATAAAGTACTTGACTTTGTACCCTTTATCTACACACCAAATTTAAGCCCAATTGATTTTAACCTACATATATATTTGAAGAAATGGCCAATTTACGCAAAATCAGTTTGCAATCAATTGGGCTGAAAGTTGGTGTGTAGATAAAGGTTACAAAGTCAAATACTTCATTCAATTACACCAACTTCGTACGACGTCGCGTTCGACTGCAGCGCAATGTCAAAGTTGTCGGAAGCCCTATAACTCACGAACGCGAAAGAATTTTTGAAATTTCTCTTATAATATCTGACCAGCATCCCAAATCCGAACACGTGTTGAAATTTGGGCCGAATCGGCCCGGCGGATCGCGAAAGAGCAAAGATCCGACAAACGAATGAAATAGATTCGCCTAATGTTCCGGTGGTAAATATAACGTTAAGTCAAGCTCGACTCAGTACGCGCTATTATCCAGGCATACACATGGTTCCTCACGGTAAGAGGGAGTGAGCGATGGCGCACATGACGAAGAGGGCAGCCTCCGTCTCGTCCCAGCCGATCGACTGCTGACGCAGGAACTCCAGCATCTGAAAGAAGAAATAGCTTGCTTTCAACAAGACAAGAGCAGTAAGACAAGACGGTAAGACAAGAAGACAAGACGGCGCCTTGTCACACATTCGGACTGGCCGCAGTAGTCAGAAGCGGCGCCCAGCTAACTATGTACAAAGACAGGAGCCGTAGGGACCAAGTCGAGATACGTTCGCGACTTCAGTAACTCACAGAGTCATTGGGCAGAACAAGAGCGCTACCGACCTGTCTACAGCACTGGTCGCTGCCCACGATGAAGACGACGTCCTTGATGCACTCGGAGGACTTGAGACGGAACTCCGCGAAGTCGTCGTTCTCGTCCAGCAGACCCTCCTGAGACGAGTGAGTCATCCGATATCTAGCGACTCAGCAGCAGCGCTTTTGAGAGCATCGATCGCCACTAGCGCAGAATAAACTGTATAGATAGCTGACGTGGTCAGCGTCGATGCGGCAGTGTCTGTAGATGGAGACGAGGAGTCTCTCGACGTGGGGCCTGAAGACGGCCACCAGCTCCTGGATGTTCCTCTGGTAGAGGTACTCGGAGAGGCGGTACCACGCGTTGAACGTCATCTCGGCCATCTGCAACGACGCACGTGCTAGCACAGGAAAGATTTGGGCGCTCAGGGTTTCTTCCAATCCCACTTATCTTCGTGGGAGGCTCTCAATCGTGCGCACTTCCACGCACCGTGAAGTCATGGTGTCCCACGACCAGTAGAAGCAAATCGAGCGTCCGGGGATCGCCCAGGGTTCCAGGCTGGGGACAGCCGACGATGGCTTCCAGAAGGGACTCTGTCAGCTCCGTGAACAGCCGACCGTACGTCTGCACCCTGCAGAAAATGGATTTTTTCGCCAAAACTCGTAATTTGGTGTAGCATTGAAAGACAGACGACCCATCCACAGCACTTGTCAAGGTCCTCCAAGGCGACCGCCTGCTGGTAGGCCGGCTCCATCTCGTAAATGGCGCTCTGGAGCAAGGTGGCCAGCTTGAAGTGCTTCTTCACGTTCTGAAGCAGAGCTGTGAATGCGGTTGGATTGAATAGGATCGCAGGCCGGTTCCCAGCTTCACCTCAGCCAAATAGAGGGCGGAGACGACGCAGTCTGCGGCGCTTTCGTGGAGACGACTGGGCGCAGCCTGGCTCTTCTGCAGCGGGTGGTATGATACAGTTGCCCGAGTCTGCGTCTTTATGCGTCTAGTACGGTAGCCCAAAGACGAGTGGCTGACCAGCAATTCCAGAATGGAGGCCAATAGACGGGTCTCAGCCAGCTCCTCTGTCACCATAAAGGGCAGCGTCAGCCAGGAGCTGAGGCAGGCGAAGACGCGACAGAGCAGCTCCTCGTCCGAGGCGTTCAGCTCGCACACCTTGCTCTGAGGAAGCGGAGAGAGGATGATAGTGCGACTAAAGAGTATGGTACGCACCCATCTGCCTCACAGAGAACTACAGCGCCATTTGTGGTGTGCGGTTGATCCACAATAAACTCTTGAGCTGTGAAAAGGTCTACTCTGCAACAGGCAGTCTCCAAACCAAACCAAGAACTGTAGCACGGCGGATGTCTGCTCGGCCAGCTCCTTGGCCACCTCTCCCCTCCGATTGGCGCCCAGGCGCAGGTGGCGACTGTCGCACTCCTCGGGGAACACCTTCAGCAGAATCAACAGCACTGGGTAGTCCGTCTCGCTGGCACCGAACCTGCAAAGTGGCAAATACTAGAAGTCGGGCATATCCACATCCAAATTGTAACAGCCAACCACCCACTTGGCGAGTATGTCGCCGATGAAGTGGAGTGAGGAAGGCACTTGGAGGTAAAGGTCACAGAGGGCCAGGCAGAGCTGCGTCAGGATCACATGGGAGGGGTCCACGGACATGTCACGAAACGCCGCGTTCCTGCAATAGAAGACGAAGCAGTAAGCACCTCACTGACTAGCCTTCCCATTTATTGTGAACAATCAGCAGAGCAAGCGCAAGCGCAACTCACGACAAGTGGCTCAGAAGCGACTCCTGCAGGGAGCGGTAGCTCTCGGCGGGCAGCTCGTGGAAGCTGTACTGGATCTTGGTGCGCATCGTCTGCGAGGCGAAGTAGCTGGAGATCTGGTCGCGGTTCTCCTTCAGCAGCGCGTCCGCGATCTCCCAGGCGAAGATCTGAAGAGAGAGAAGCCATGGATGGCGATCTCATTGGGACAATCCTTGTATTGAATTAGGCGTAGAGGGCATATACAAATACAATCCCCCACCCACCGATTTCTGGAATTCTCCAAGCCAAACGCTGGCCTTGCCGCTTTTGGAAGCGTCAGCGCCGTACAGGGCGAGAATCGCCTGGTGGACTATCTCCACGCTCGGCGCCTCCTCCATCACGTTCAGTTCAAGCCGTTGTCCTCTGTCCTGGATTTTCCGCGATTTACTCGATCTGCCTCCGGCCTCCCGTATTACTCGAACTATTGGCCTTCTGCTGGATCATAGAGCCTAACTCGTCATCGCTATTCAATTCCTTCTCTCGTCACGAAAGGCGACGCCTTACGACTCGTGTCGTCTAACCGCGAGCGCACTAAGAAATCGTCTAAAATTGACAAATGAAACAACTAACGTTGCAAACTAACGTATTACGGACAGGGAGAGGACAAACTAAAGTTGTCAGTCTCCAAAATGTCAACCAATTCCTGCCAATTCTTGAAAGAAGTTTGCTCGGTCCTGCGAAATTCGCCGTGAATTCGGTTGTTGCCGTACAACCGACTATCGGAATTGTGGTATAAAGTACCTTGGGCGCTTCAAATAACCAGAAAAGATCGCTGCTTCACTAAACGTCGACTCGATACGATTGATTGGCTGATCCTATGCGTCGGTCGACATACATAGAGGTACCCTCCCGCAACGTTCGCTACTGGTTTGTTGAAGGGGCACTTCGTTAATGAAACGTACCCAGCTCAACCGCTTTGGAGTCACAACCAGAACAAAGATAACTTGCAAGCCTAGCAACAACGACGACCACACCAGATCACCTCGACGTCCTTATTGTGACTTCGAAATACCAGTAATTCAGAGACACGTAACAACCTAGCCCACCCATTGATTGTTGATACGCACAGGACAGGCTGGTAAAGCGACAGTGACCGAAGGCGCTTCAGAAGCTGAAGTAGCAACGCAGAGGCAGGGAGAAGCGGCGCTCTTCTTTGACAGAGATCTCACTGCCTATCCCGTCTTCTTTCCCACCATCAGGAACAAGCCCCACTCGTCTTCGTGGTCGGTGTCGCACCACTCCAAGATTTCAACGCCTGCTTTCTTCACCATCCCTTTCACCTGGCTGGCCGGCAAAAGAATGCCGTGATGATGGCCAGCGCTGCCGCCCTCCTTCGCTGAATTGGTTTGTGTGTAAGGTATGTACATAGGCAAAATGCAGGGGTACCAAGCATGAACATGCGCTACGATATGTACCTCTGTACGTATAGTTACGAAGATGCACTCCTACCACAAGCACCTGCAGTCTTCGGCTGAATAATGTCAGAGTAGACAAAGTGGCCACCAGGCTTCAGGACCGACAGCACATTGGCAAGGGCTTTGCTGGCTTCACTTTCCGCGGAACAGTTCACAAGAAGGGCAGCAAACGTCGAGACGGCGTTGAAAGGACCGGCATCGGCGGGAAGGCCGGCCGACTTCTCGTGCACGTCGCCGGCGACGACGGACTTAATCGCCTTGCGCGATCGCTCTTCCACTAGCGCCGGTTCCACGCCTAGATCGCCTTCACCATATGCATGACATCAGTTGAGTTCAAGATCAGACTACAGAGATCTTACCTTCGCCATCAGCCGTCAAGCGCAGGTAGGGCGACCAGTCGAAGCCCATGTCCTTGCCGTCCAGCCAGCAGCGAAGCATCTCCAGCGCCTTCGGGTTCTTGTCGGCCAGAGTGATGTTGCCGAAGAAACGCGAGAAGTTGAACACGTTGTGCAGCGTCGCGCCGCAGCCGATGTCGACCAAGGAGCTGCTTTCGCGCTTCGCGCTCTGGAGATGCTTGGCGCAGAACTCCGGCAGGCGGTCCAGAACGAAGAGCACCTCGGTTTCCTGCGGGTTCCCGTCTGAAATTGGTCGTTTCGAATTGGAAATGAGCACAGGAAGGTAAGGCAGCTTTGGAGCGCTGCACAAAGACGAACGAACCTTCTCCAATGGCGTACACCTTTTGGAGGAACTTCAGTGGCGAGTGGCAAATCGGGTCTTCCCCGTCGGCTCCGTGGTGGTGATGGTGGTGGTTTGCCATTGGATAGATTCACGAATTCAAAGCCCAAAGCAGTTGGCGATTATCGCTGCGTTGTTTGCGCCGCTCTGTACGTAATGAAGGCGAAACGAAAACGGTTGCCGCCCCTGTATCGATCGAATCTACGCGCCTCGGAAACGTATGTACGCCGAAGCAGTCTAGACAGAGACTCGCACAAGGGCACAAAGAGTAAGCGCCTCGCTGGCAGAAGAGACGAAGGGCTCAGCGAACACAATACGCCGAGCCGACGCCGGCCCCTCACACAACACAACATGAACTCGAGTGGTCGCATATGCGTACCATACTTCTCGGCACGCGGGAAAGATAGGTATGTAGGCAGGTAGTCCCAAACGGACGCCTAACGTCCGCAGACAGACGCTTCTTGTTTGCTTCTTGCGGTGCTTATTGCGTCGACTTAGCAGGTGTATGAGTATCGTCGGAGGCAGAAGGGCAAAACCATACTAGGGGTACCAGGGAGACAGCAATGTGACATTGGACACAAAAACAATTCATTCTCACAGCAAGAGACGCGGAACGAGATATTCCGTCGTCTATTGACACATAACCAATTCAAATCATCCAACGAAGCCGTGGAGCCATATTCGATTTCAACATTCGAATACGCTCTAACTACTGTAATATTCAAATTCACAATATCAGCAAGCCAGTTTGGTTATATTACATTGTCTGCGTTTGGGGCTACGGTAATGCGGATATGGTAGACATTTGAAATGGCGCCCTTTTGCCAAATTTGCATACATCTTTTGAATTTTGAAGACAGCTAACGTCTTAATCGGCATAAAAGGAGCCGTTGAGAAAATCGCCTTCATTCCTTCAGTACCTGCGTTGCCAATTTGAGAAACTTCGAAATCGATTCTCGTCACTCTTGTCAGCAATCTCTCGAAGTAGCCAATCTTCCACGAAAATGAAGCTGCTGGTGCTAGTCGCTCTGGTCTTCGCCGCCGTCGTCTCGGGAAGCGGTGAGGCTTTGACGTTGCGGCTGCTTGCTGTCTTCTGTAATTTGGTTGTTGCTGTTTTCAGACCGCAGGCCGCCCGTGCACTACTACCCGCCTTACTACTACCACACGACCACGACCACTTCGACGACCACCACCACCACCACCACCACGACTACAACCACCACGACGACGACCACCACGACCACCACCCCCACCACCCCCCAGGAGGAGACGACCACGACCACCCACCACATCTACTGCTACTACTACCCCTATTACCACTGCGTTTGTAAGTGCTTTCTTCATTTCGTGATTTCTGCTGCACTTCCTTCATGTCCGATGCTTCTCGTGCATTTTAGACGAGCCCACGACGACGACGACCACCACGACCACGACGCAGACTACGCCCCAGGAAGAGACGACGACGACCCCCTACTATCCCCCCTACTATTACCACCGCCCGTGATCCGCCTGCGATTTGGCCGATGCTGCTGATTCTTTCGCCTCCTTTCCCTACCTTCTCCGATTTTGTCGCCCTCCCCCACTGTGATAGTTTGATATTCCCCGCTACGCGTTCTTGTTCGAGTTCTTCGTTTTTGTTCGGCGAGAGGTTTTGGGTGATGTGAATTACCCGAGTTGAGAGGAGAGCATGTTCGTGTCCAAACAATGCACAAAACGCACGCCGACACGGTATCGAACTAACTTCCCATTTTATGAGTACGCAATGGCCGGCGTCCCGTTGGCGTGCTTTTGAAATGCTAGTGTATGACTGGCCGGCTGGCTACAGGAACTCGGAAACGGCCATTCCTCGGCAAATACTCGCGCTGAGAGCACCAAATCTTGTCAACTTATGGATAGGAAGCTTCCTTCATCCATGTACTGTTCCAGTTCGACTGTTCCAGTTCGTCCAGGCAGCGATTATCCTAAAATGATCATAATCGCGACAAATCATTCGTGTACAACGTGAGAAGCTCTTCATTAGACTCACTTTGATAGGTCGCTCAGCAACGGCTAGAGCGGGCCACACGCTACTCCATAATAGGGTCTAATCGGCTACTCCATAATAGGGTCTAATCGGCTTGAACACATAGCATCTCGTGAGGGTGTCAATTGGCTGTTCTCGGCTCGCTTTGGCATACACACAGCGGCTACATAGGAAACACGCCTCTACGCATTCTCAACGCCAACCTAAGTGTTCCACGAAGAAGCGATGGGCATGCTGTTCAGTCGGAAGGCCGACCTGGTTCGGCAGCAGCAGCGGCGCAACGCGGCCATCGAGCGCGAGTTGCGCCAGGAGCAGCTCTCGCAGGCGCGAGTGTTCCGAGTGCTGCTCCTGAGTAGTGTAGTTAGCCCCTGGCTGATAACCCTTTTCTCCAATGCTCAAAAATTCAAATTTCAAAAATTTCAAAAGTTCAAAAGTTCAAAAGTTCAAAAAAAAAAAATTTCAAATTTCAAAAATTCAAATTTCAAAAATTCAAAAAAATTTCAAAAATTCAAAATTTCAAAAAATTCAAAAAATCAAAATTTCAAAAATTTTAAAAATTTCAAAATTTCAAATTTCAAAATTTAAAAAATTTCAAAATTTCAAA
>JASAMZ010013758.1:10000-15215 GCA_030248115.1 Linhomoeus sp. GSCO2_2 | reverse complement strand
CTGGCGGCAGAAGACCAGGGAGAATATGCAGTGACAAAGGGCTGGAGTGGGCTGGAGTATTCAAGACCTTCCTCGAGGACAACCACATCACCCACTTCTTCGCCACGTCTCCAGACGTCAAGGCGAGTGTGGTGGAATGCTTCAACCGCACCCCTATTTGATATGGTTCCGATGTGTTTTGAATTTGTTAACAATTTGTCAGTATGCTGAAACTCCCTTTCGTGGGTGACGTTTTTGCCCCCAGGGCATTCGTGGTAGGTCGGAGGGGGTCGGCGTGGTCACCGTTGGATTCTACGCGTCAAGGCGGTTCGGATAGACTACTGGCGCCCCCTGGTGGATGCACACAACAACCAGAAATTCAAATCTCGCGGATCTCCTCTCGGCCGGCAGGCGGCGCTGCGCACGTTTCTCTTCCTGGCCGGCAGGCGGCGCTGCAGTCGCTCACAGCAGGAGGTCCTGGCCTTATAAGGGTGGAGATCGGCGGCCTTCTTCAGTCCCTGCACCCACTTTACCTCTCTCCCCACCACCAACGCATACACAGTAACAGTAGGTAAGGGTAGGCGGACACAGTATAGGCAAGCAACTCAGCAACTTGGGCTTATGGGGGTGCGCTTATTTGAGACAGGTGCAGGCTTGGGCTTATAGGGGGTGCGCTTATTTGAGACCCTCTGGGGCTTGGGCTTAGACACCGTTTGAATCTGGCGGAAAATCACGCCCAGTACATTCCACCAAAGACCGGCCAGAAACCTCCTATGCTTCAGCACACCGTCGTCATACACTCACAGGCTTAGGCTTACAGGGGGTGCGCTTATTTGAGACCCTTAGGCTTGTGCTGACCAATCAACTCACAGCCTTAGGCTTACCCATAGTTTGAATCTGGCGGAAAAGTCACCGGCCAGAAACCTACCGGCCAGAAACCTCCCATGCTTCAGCACACCGGCCAGAAACCTACCGGCCAGCACCGGGCCAAAGAAATGTACTAACCGGCCCAAAGACCGGCCAGCACCGGGCCAAAGAAAAGTACCGGGTTTTTCCACTTAAGCGCCCCGGGGCGCTTACGTTGAAATGGGTCCTGAGACGACCTAAAGTTGGCGCCATCTAAGCGCCCCGGGGCGCTAAAACGGAAAATGCTCTAAAGTATTGTAGGAGAGTTCTAGTGACTTATTATGGCTTTCTGTGCATTTATAAGGTTCTCTAAGTGTCCAACCGACAATTTCCAGCCCCAAAGACATCACATCGGGCAGTCACACTGAATTTCAAAACAATATGAGGCCCTGTAACTCGATGCGAGCGACCTGCACAGCTTCCTCAACCTCTGCCAAACCACATATGCGCGATTTGAGCAATTTACAGCTTCACATATCACTAAAGCTCGCCTAACATAGGCCTGAGATGTGATGCTTTTGCAATATTCCAGGCTTTCTCGGGTAATTTACCCGTCGGACCCGCTATTTTACTGCCATCACGGCGAAAAACTTTGGCACCACGTAAGCGCCCCGGGGCGCTTATGTGGCAGTGAAAACCTCGTAAGCGCCCCGGGGCGCTTATGCGGGGGGGGGGGCGCTTAAGCGGAAAAACCCGGTACTAACCGGGCCAAACAAGTACTCTATACTACTCACATTGTCATCCGTATATATACACCTCGCCGCGCTGAGGCGCGGCGAAAAAACGAATGAAATTTTACGGTAGGCGGTGGTTTGCCCCCCCCCCCCCCCCCCCCCCCCCCACCCCCACTCACCCACACCCAACCCAAATCTGCCCGCCCCTCCTCCCCTTAATCTAGCGTAGTCCTTACGAACTGGCTTGAAGCTCAGAAGTCTGTCTGTTGTGTTATAGCTGCCAGGTAGGTGTGATAGTCGTAACATGTCTGATAACTCCCTGACAGTTCTATCAATGGTCAGGTTGATTCCAGTCGCTAATGTCCCTTTCAATTGTCTGTAACTGGTCTATGCGCAAGCGTCAGATCTGACGGTAGCGAGCCAGACGACGAAGGGCGCCCGCGCATGTGTAGAATCTCAAATAGACTGAATATACCTGCGTCCGAAATGTCAATGCGCCGTCCCAGCTAGCCGAAACGTGCGCTAGCCATGTTGTGTGCGCTCCATTCTCAGCTCTTCGCTCGCCGGCGGAGAGAAAGTCATTTTATTCCGTGAAGAAGGTGAAGAGAATGTCCTCAGATGACTTAGTAAGGCGAGAAGATGTCTGAACATCCTGGTTGACTGTCGCGTGTCAAAAGGAATGGCCGCGATTCCAACGACGGCGCGACGGGAAAATTTAGCGGTAGTGCATCGAAACGTCTAGCCCGAAAGGCTGGGAAGCGTTTGTGACCGCGGAAGCGGGAGTTGTGAGTTGCAAGAAGTGGTGTATGTTGCAAAAATTGCGTCGAAGAGTGCACTCTGTCCATGGTTGGCAACTGTACGGTGTCAAATTCGACTTTGCGTTGCACTGTTTGCTCATCTACATAGCAGGCACAACAATTCGTGTAGAAGAATGAAAGCAAGAATTCTATCCCTTAGTCTCCCGTGTATGTGTATCCCTTAGGTCTAAACCGAAACTAAACAAGATTCGAATTCGGTTTAAAGTCCGATTTCCGAAATGATAAGACTATGCGTGCACAATTGACAGTGAACTGTCAGTAAGCCCAACATAAAGCAGCAACATAAACCGCCAGACTAAACTGGCTCCAACATAAACCGCCAGACTAAACTAGTTTCAACATAAACTGAAACAGGGAGACTAAGGGTTATTCTGTTCTTGTTCCTGAAGATCGTGGTACAATATAAATTGTTCTTGTTTTGTTAACAATTTAGCAGGAACTTGGTTCCGGAACATTGTTCCGTCAGAACAATTGGACACACTGGTCAAACCCTCACAGATCCGCACCTGCTCTATGTGAACGTAGTCGAGTTCACTGAAGGCGATCCTCAGGACCACTCCATCTCTGTAGGTTTCCGGAGAGCCCATGAAGGAGTCAGTCCAATTCTCCTCGCGCTCCTGCTCGAAGAGATAGGGCCAAGTCCTCTTGTGAGTCATTGTGCGAATTGTCGATTGGTCGATGCTGAACTTGTGGCGGAAGTTGACGAAGACTGAAACTGGGTATTTGCACTGAACGTGACAATATTTGGGCGAGTTTTCCAATCTCCGCAATGTTTGAAAACTCACACTCCCTCTTCGAGCCGCAGCTTCTTTCGCAGTCTGCTACCGTCTCATAGTGATTGTGGCCCGGTTGGCAGCCTCGAAAGGACAATGGCTTACACATGCCCTCCACAGAGTCATAGAAGTATCTTGTGAGGATCGAGGCACAGTGGCGACCCGCAGACAGGAATCCCTCACAATTGGTGTCGTTTTCTGGAAAGATGCAGAAGGAAGGTGTATCTAATCATGAAGTCACGGCATAACGTTTCCTTCAGGCAACAACGACCATGTTTGCAAGAGTTGCAAGACTAGCGCACTGTACTTCGCAATATATGGCGTTTGTATGAGTTCCCTGGGCACATAAACTGCGATGAATGTGCCGAGTCTTCGGCATGGCCTGAGCCTCAAACCTGATTGGCAGGCGTTTCTGCACTGCTCCATTAGGTCATTTACCATCGACTCATCACTGGAATTCACGCATGAGGATTCCAAAGTCTGGTTGATGATGCACTTTCCTTCGGCGGCTGAGAACGCAACCCAAGTAGCGCAATCTCCTTCCACTGGCTTCCCAAAGCATTGTGGCGTCTTGTGACGCTCTGGAAACCAATACGCACTGACTATGTAGGTACTAGGTACATACCAGGTGCATTGTACGTACAAGGGGACAGTGTAGAAATTTCTTTTATTGGGGTTACCAATTTGCCGCAAATTACCCCAATTTTGGGCTTCCAACCAAAATCATGTGCAGAGTGTTAGAATCTCGTGCGCCATGCTGTCACACAGGAGCAGTGTAGCACATTTTGGCTCCACTCGCTTTACTCACCGTAACACTTCTCGCACTCCTGCTCAGTTTTGAAATTGTTGGCATTCCTGTGACATCCCTTGAAGCGAAATTTCCTGCACTGCTGACTTCTCTGGTCGTAGTAGAAGCGTAGCGTGTTGTTGGTGCACACCAAGTCTGAGTACGGCTTGAGTGAGTCGATTTCTTGTAGTGAAGCGTCGGCGTTGCAGCCAGCGCGAGCATTCACCGGATACCCGACGGCTGAAAGAAATGAAAGAAATGTTATAGCGTCAGAAACCTACAGACAGGTAAACTGTAAACGGAGAATTCTATTAGCCCGCCATTCTAGGTCCATTTACACAGCAGAAAATTTCTGGGCTTCCATTTCTGACTTCTCGGTTCACCATCTCAAGCAGCCTGGTTGTTTGTATGTATGTACCTTGTGTACCAACCTATGTATTTCATGGCTGCTACCCATGCTAACGATTCTATGTAATTAACCATGGTGAACGTATAAAAGCAAGCTAATAATGCAACGGCGTACTGATGCAGTTCGCCATGCATTGGTAGTTGGAGGGAAACCGGTTTCGATTGATGGCCAACTCCCAGGCTTCCTTCGCCGACAACAGAAAATTGTGGCAATCGAAAAACATCTTTTCCTCGCAGTAGGCTTTGTTGTGGTTGTAGTGCCAGACTGTTTGATTTGTTCCTCTACCATTGACAAGAGGGCAACCTGGGTGGAAGTCGTAGTGGCAGATGCTCTCTGAAGAAAAGGTATGAAGTAGATCGCATTGTGGAAAGCAAACGAGGTGATGTACAGTACAGTCAGTGACGAATGGATGGAGAGATGCACAACTAGTGCTTAGATGTCAATCAAACCGAATGATCCCTGGAAGCTGTGGAGTAACATCAGAGATAATTACAATCTCTATCCAGTGCGAACCGTGCTTAACCTGGTGTAGGTACACAGTGACTACAGTACCTTTGATCTCCGGGGCCCAGTGTTTGGGCTGACTCTTGCCATTGTCACCCCTACGATGTAATCCATCCACGTAAGCCGGTCCACCATCAAACAACTCTGCCACGTTCGGTGCGGGGTTGAACACAGATTGGATGGACACGTCGTATTTAACGCTGCGGCATGGAAGCCGGCAGGACCTCGTGCAGCGGTCCAACTTTCTTCTTTCGGGGCTCTCGCGCTTCGTGGCCTCAACGAATCGTTCGTAGCAACTCTGTTTCTCATCGTCGTCTTCGCAGAACCCGAGACGTTTGTAGGGCCCCTTGAGAAAGGTGTCCACG
>JASAMZ010013758.1:0-7500 GCA_030248115.1 Linhomoeus sp. GSCO2_2 | reverse complement strand
TTACGCAATCCAGTTGCGCAAATCTCATCTCAAAGTCTCTCCCCATACCATTGCTTTGATCGGTCACTTCTACGATTGTAATTTCGTCGCCTTCTCGCGTAGCTTTCAGTCTTGTCCCTTCATTAGTTGGCGAGTCGAAACTTCTAAGGGATAAGTCTCCACTAAACCGACTAGCCTCCGCAGCCATCATTGACGGAGGACTCCGAAGTCAGATAAGTCACTTCTCACAATTGCATGTGCACAACATCAACGCGCGTCGTTTTACAACGCCTGTGTGTCTGCAGCTGTTTAACTCGCCACAGTCAACCGGTTCTGATGAGTTTACACTGCTGAGCGCAACAATAGTCATGGCAGTTCGCGCCGGCGCTTCATTGTTTCCCCCTTGTTGAGTTCGCGCCAATATATGTAGGTACATAGTAGAAGACGATTTGGGGGATAAACATCTGCATAAATAACTACCGCGTGTGAATCTATTAGATTTTGGTCCAACTTCGCTTCAGCTGTCACACCTACTGTTCAATATTGAGGTGCCGCAATCCAATCCAACTCCTCATCCATTCCATTATTCTTCGGGAATACATAAGTCAACGCGCGCAGCGCTCACGTGCAGGCAGCACGTAACCTCGTGCCCCGCGGCGCTCAACATTGTGGCGGCAAATCGATGTCGAGACTGACCCATTCGAAAGAACAGCTCCCCTTCATCCCCAATCGGCCGCCCTTGTCGTCGCGGCATAGATCGCCTTCGGCGCACAGTTCCACTCCCCCCTGTCTGTCACCGTCGATCGGTCTCTCTGCGTGTGTAACAGATGTTGGTACACAGTTAGGGCTGCTCAGTAGTCAGTGAAATGGGTTTCAAAGCCCAGAGCCGCCCCGATATTACCAAGTTCGAGGAGAAACTCGAGGAGCTGAGACGCCAGCGAATTGTCGCCGTCTTCTGCGTAACCGTTGCAGTGGCTCTGAGCTGCAGCATATGCTTCAGCGGTCTGCCCGCCGTCTGGAGACAACTGGAGGTCGTGGAATCCTCTATGGAGCTAAGGAAGGACAAGTGCAGGGTGGGTTGAATTGAGAACGGTAATTTGCAGGGCGAGTAGGCCGATGGCGAACGCAATTGCAGCTGCTTGCGGCCGACGCGTCCAAGAGGGCGCGATCTATCGGGCGGGATCTGGCCAAGAGACAAGCACAACACCAGCCACGCGGCCAGTTACTACAGTACCACACAACGGCTGCACCGGTGTCCCGAACCCAATGTGAGGCCGTTGATGAGAAGGATACCATGCCGCGACTTTCACACAGTAACTTGCGCCTTTCCGTAACTCAGGTTGCACGTGTCACCGTGGGCCCATAGGCCCCCCTGGTCCGATGGGGCCCATGGGGAGGCCGGGCAAAGACGGGGCGGATGGGCAGCCCGGGCCACCAGGAAAGCAGGGAGTTATCATAGAGCCGGTTCTAATCCCAGGACCGACGGGCGAGCAGGGACCCAAAGGCGAACCGGGCGCGGTTGGACCCACTGGTGCGTCCGGGGCCTCAGGTCAAACCGCTGGCCCTGGTGGAACGATCGGTCCGGCGGGACCGAAGACGTTCATCGTGACAGGAAAGCCAGGCTTGCCCGTGAGTTAGTTGCGTTGCAAAAATCGTGGACAGTGCATTGTGCAAAAGACTTCTCAGCCGCTCCCCTAGTCCCTCCCTCCCTCTCTCCTTCCCTCCCCCTCCCCCTCCCTCCCTCCCTCCCTCTCTCCCTCGCTCCCTACAATCATCCAGCACCTTCAGGGCACCAATGGGGACAAGGGCAAACTGCATCGGCTGACCACCCTGACGCTGCAGGAGGCCAAAGCCCAGGGCAAGCTCATGACTGGCCAAAGAACCACGACCGTCACGACCACTGTCATCGACTACCCAGGGTTCCTAGCCCTGAGGGACGACCCGGTGCCCGATGGGGACGACGAGGATGAAAGCGGCGTCCAATCTGCTGCCATCAGTGTCGTCTACAATGGAAGGCCGGCCATATTGCTGCCACCTGGATCCCCGGGGCCTCGTGGTGACAATGGGACCGCAGGGTCCAAGGGCACCCCTGGGACAGCTGGCACCCACGGGAGGAAGGGACCACGCGGGGCCTCCGGACCAGAAGGAGACCAAGGGACCAAAGGGACAGATGGTGTCAATGGCCTGCCAGGTCACAGGGGTCGGAGGGGGCAGATGGGAAGACCGGGAACCTGCAATCACTGCCCGCTTCCAAGGCTGCCTTCGGGCTATAATATTGCGTGGCGATGGTTCGTTTCGAGAACGTAGCTTCTTCATAAGATGCTCACTGTAGGTATGTACATGTACGGCTGTAAGCAGACATGGTACGCATGGTATGGTATATGGTTCAATGATCTGATGGGGAATCTTGTATTCGGGATGAGCTGTTCGACTGGAAAAGGAAAGGACCCTTCGAAGAGCGTCACTTCTCTACAGGAGTTGACCCCCTTCTTCTCGCCAAGCTCGTCTCCTTAGCCTTCTTAGCCTTGACCACCAAGTCACGAACCAGATTCTTCCTCTTCTGCCTCTTGGCGTAGCGCAGTTTGTGCATGCAGAAGCGCAGCAGGAGAATGAGGAATTTGACGAAAGTGACGATGCTCAAACCGACGAACAGACCCATGTGGCCGCCCATCTGACCCACGAAGGAGGTGAAAGTGAGAGCTTCGGACTGAACGAATAAGTTTTGTAGAACGAATCCGAAAACGATATTCGCATAACGATATTCGCATCACAAAGAACATTTTCGAAAAAGGCAAACCATCAGTGCGGCCGAAGCGGTTGAGGGGAGAGCAAAGAGGGAGTGAGATATTTGTGGCAAGGTCAACACTGAACGAGACCGGCCCACCTGCTCGATTTCGACGTAGTCGAGCTCTCCATAAGCGACCTTGAGTCGTATGACGTCTCGAAACGTGTTCAACGACGTGAAGGAGCTTCTCATATTGGCCTGCTCTTCCTGCTCGAACAGATGGGGCCACGTCTTCGCTTGCGACCTCGCCGAGTCGTTGAATGCGCGGGCCCAGGACCTGCCCAGCAGATCTAGAAATGACGAAAACTCACCCATCAGTTGACGAAGGGCTTAATCTATGAGGTACTGAGTTGTGTCTCTTTGGACACTTAAAACAATGAAGACGACAGGCAACAATATGACGGCATTACGAATTCGCAGCTTTTATTTCGCCCGGCCTCAGCCGGGCGAACCCCTACGAGAGCTTATCGTGCGTGCGTGCGTCCGTCCGTTCGTTCGTATGTCACGCTCTCATATCTCGGCGTTGGAAAGTCGTAGGAAGGCGATCTTGGGCTTTACGGAAAGGTCTCGACTCACTGGTAATGTCGCTAAGAAACTTTGAAATTCAAAAGTTTGAATTTCGCGCGCTACAGTAACCCGAAAGTCTAAAAGGAAAACGGCTCTAACTCGCTAGTCTTACGTCGTAGAACGGTACGGTAGAACGTCCAGCTCCTTATCGGCTATGCGCAGTGACCGAGCGAGAATAATTCGGACAAAGAATTAGAAAATTCGCCGAAATTTGTGAATTTTCGCCGAGAATTGGTGGAATTGCCGGATTTCCGCAACAAGATGTCGGCCAGAGGCAAGGGAGGGAACGCGCGAGGCGGAAGAGGAGGCTCGACGACCAAGAGAACTGCCCAAAAGCAGAGAGAAGACAAGAACAATGAAGTTCGTAGGAATAGGAATCGCAATTTATGAAACTTGTGCACAATAAATCGTCGCCTTAGTGCCAGTCATCTACTGATGAGGTCGCGCTGGCACTTCGTGGCTGAGTCTAGATCTAGCGACCGAAACTCAGCTAACGCTTGTCGTCTGTGATGATTGCGTGCAAAATATAGAAATTAGGTAGCTAGTGATCGTGATACTCCACGTATTCAATTACGTCGTTGAGCGGTGTGCGATACATAGCTCAACTAAAAGGTCTCGACGTGCTCTTTCGTTTGGCATTACAAATTTTCTCAATTACGCAAACACGCAACACGAAAAGCGACATTCTCGCGTTTTTGACACAGAAATCGCTCTAACTCACTCAGCGTGCGTCGTAGAGAGACGGTCTTAAGTTGGTTGGATAGCTCTCGACTCACTGATCATTTGTTCTTCTATTGGTCGAAACCCAAAAGTTTGAATTTCGCGCGCTACAGTAACCCAAAGGTTCAAAACGCAAAACTCCTCTAACTCGCTCGTCTTCCGTCGTAAAGAGACGATCTTGAGGTCGTTGAAAAGGTTTCGGCACACTGATCATTCCGTTAAGAGAAGTCGAGATTCAAAAGTTTGAATTTCGCGAGCTACAGTAACTCAAAGGTTGAAACAGCAAAGCGGCTCTAACTCGCTCGTCTTACGTCGTAGAGCGGCGTGCGATAGGTCTACTAAAAGGTCTCGATGCGGTCGTTCGTTTGGCATAAAACATTTTCTCAATTACGCAAACACGCAACACGAAAAGCGACATTCTCGCGTTTTTAGCACAGAAATCGCCCTACCTCGCTCAGCATGCGTCGTAGAGAGACGATCTTGAGTTTGTTGGACAGCTCTCGACTACTGATCATTTGTTCTTCGATTGGTCGAAACTCAAAAGTTTGAATATCGCGAGCTACAGTAACCCAACGGTTCAAAACGCAAAACTTCTCTAACTCGCTCGTCTTCCGTCGTAGAGAGACGATCTTGAGCACGTTGAACAGCTTTCGGCACACTGATCATTCCTTAAAGAGAAGTCGAGATTCAAAAGTTTGAATTTCGCGAGCTACAGTAACTCAAAGGTTTAAACAGCAAATCGGCCCTAACTCGCTCGTCTTACGTTGTAGAGCGGCATTCGTTCGACCGTTTGAAAGCTTACGTTGAGACAGTTGTTGAACGGTCATTCCTAAAGAAATACTTTTGTTTTTTTTCGCCGCGCCTCAGCGCGGCGAGGTGTATATATACGGATGACAATGTCTGTCTGTGTGTCTGTGTGTGTGTGTTTCCGTCGCACCGAAGTAAAGTCAGTGACATATGTGGTCAAGTAGAGTCGATGTCGCTGAGTACGGATCCGATGTCCGTTTCTGTTGCTAATTTCGCATTTTCGAGATATTCGCAATTAAAATTCGAAAATGTCGAAAATCGACTTTTTCGCCTGATGCGCTAGCCGCGAAATTTCTTCAGATATGGAAGGAGCATGGACCGCGGATAATTTGTAACACAAAAGAAATTTTTGGCAGCTGTGGAATTTAATAGAAATACGCGATTATTTGTCAAAATTGCTTAAATTGACTAAAATGCAAAGTCATTTAATACGAATGTGAATGCAGAAATGGAAAGGTCGTATACCGATAAGAATTTGTGACATAGTTTTGAAGTTTTTAAAAATTGCAATTTCGAGATATTTTTAATCAAAATATGAAAATGTCGGAAATCGACTTTTCCACCTGATGATATGGCGGCGAAATTTCTTCAGAAATGGAAAGAGTATAGACTGCTAATCATTTGTAACGCAAGAGAAATATATTGAAAGTGTGGAATTTAATAGAAATACATGATTATTTTTCAAATTCCATAAATCAACAAAATAGAACATCGTTTTTTTACGAATTTGAACGCAGAAATGGTAAGGCCGTATGCCAATAAGAATTTGTGACATAGTTTTACAGTTTTTATAAATTCCAATTTCGAGATATTTAGAATTAAAATTTAAGAAAATCTCAAAATGGAGATATTCGTCTGATGGCCAGAACAGCTGTTTATTAATGAATATGCACTCGGAAACAGAAATGCGTACGCTGAAAACAGGAATTCGCTCGCACCAAAACAAGCTGTTTTAAAAAAGTTGAGTTGTTTTATTAATACAGAGTGGTTTGTGAGTGTTTTAAAGTGGAAGAGTAAAAGAGTGGATACTTTTGTAAAGTGTTTCGAAGCCTTTCCGATATGACGCGCGCCCGCCCGGAGTCCACTATTCATGCGCTACTTCTGACACGCTCCTTTCTGAGGGGTTCTTGCAGGGCAACATTGGGTTCGCCCGGGATTAGTTTTTTGAGCAAGTCGCATGCATTTTCGAGCGGTTGTTGCAAGGCAACATTGGAATCGCCCGGGATTATTTCTTTAAGGAAAATACATTTGTTATGAAACAGACTATTAAGCAAGACCTCTTATAGCGCCGTAACTCATAAGCATTACAGATACGTAACGCTACGGTGCTGTCTATCTGTACGCTACGATGCGTCAGTCTAATGAGTTGAAATCGTTGTTGTGTAGTGTTAGTTTGCTATGGTGCTCCGTTGAATTCGAAAACGAGATTTTTTATAAGAGTTCATGGGTGCAGTCAAGACAATTCCCAAGAACGGTGGCGATGTACTAGTCATATAAGTATCACTATTGAAAAGAGGCTGAAAAGACACAGGTATCACTACTACGAAAACATGTAGTAAGTGTGTGAACAATTGCGGCAAACGATCACGACGTAAACAAATCCGTGCACGTTATATCAATGGCAAACTACGGCCAACAACAGGTTGACACATACAACAGCAGCCATGGGACACTCCAGAGTTCACTCCAGATGAGCGTTTTGTAGTGGCAGTAGAAAGTTGGTCGTGACTTCAGCAGGCTGAAATGTTCAATGTAGCCTCAATTATGCATAGTAAGTAATTAAAATTAATAAGTTGCCTATACTACAATATAGCAGATAAAGAGAAAGTAAAAATATTTACCCCCTTTCAAAAAATAGGTGGCAGGCAAATTGGGGCGCTGTCTGGTATTCTTCTTGCGTTGACTGAAGAAGTATCTTGATTGGATTGGAAGAGACTGTCTTGTGATGTGGTAGTAATGTCTGACGAGTGGCAACCAGCTGTAATGGAATGTGTTGTGTGTAATAAAGAAATTTTGAAGAAATACCAATCTTTATTTATTCACCTAATAGAGGTGAGCAGAGCACTATCCAACTGACAGCAGCAATGACATAGGCTCTGATAGCTGCAGCCCGCGCTCTGACAGTTGGCCCTAAAAGCAATAGCACTGTATTAATTAATCAAGAACACACAATAAGTGTAAACAAGCTTTGTCTAAAAACTGTGGCACCACGTTGGCATCAGTGTAAACTTGAGAGCGTGTGCGCGATAATGTGCACTGGATAGTGAAGTGCCGCTAGACATTTAGCCGACAATTTGGTGGGGTTTCGCCGCAGATGGTCTTGGATTTGTTCGTGGTACCTGATCCACATATGGATCAGAAAATTCGCCGCAGGCACACTTTGCGCTTATAATTGTGGTGACTGATCCATAAATGGATCAGAGAAATTCGCCGCAGGCACACAGTGCAATAAAAGCGTCTAAATGAGACGACGCCCTATTGAAAAGGGTATAAATGGGACGACGCCCTATTGTAAAAGGCATAAATGGGACCCTATTCTTTTGGGCTTAGGGCCAAATTGTCGAAATTTGGGAATTTTAACAATACCCTTGAAAATATCCCTAACTTCGTCAATTATAAAATTTGAAACTATTTGTTAAATA
>JASAMZ010013756.1:0-23199 GCA_030248115.1 Linhomoeus sp. GSCO2_2 | reverse complement strand
AAGCCAGCTGACATAGTCAATGAGGAATTGTGGTACGGTATGTTTAGGCTTGTCTGCCTACGAGCAACGAGAGTTCTCATGTCAGCCAGCTGTCGCAGGTGCTTGCCCAAACAGAGGCCACTGGGTACCCACCCATCTCCCCCAGACACCTTTCTCTCCCCCCCCCCCCCGGTGCGCATCTCCGACTGCCACTTCTTACAATACTGAATTGTATAGGACTTGTTGCAATACAACACCCTATTGTGGTACAGCGAATAAAGTGGAGAGGCACTGTGAAGTGGTGGCCACTGACACTTTCTTTTCTGAAGTTCCCCCCCCCCTTGGTAATAGAGAGGAGGGTAGGGTTCCTAACGGGCCACCAGGCCCGGCCCGGCCCGTAAAAAAGCCCGGCCCGCGGGCCGGGCCGGGCGGGCTTTTGTTTCTGGGCTAACGGGCCGGGCCGGGCCGGGCCTGGGTTTCCCAGAGGACGGGCCGGGCCGGGCGGGCTTTCACTTGTGAACTGTAGAGAATTCAGCAGAAAAACTTTATCACGCACACTCACAAATGCTAAAAATTTCCGCCTCCGGCAGGAATTTGAATAACTTATGGTTATTGTGCACTTATTGTCTAGAAACTAAGCTAAATTTAGACCAGTATGTTGTGGTTTGTGCAAAGATAAATGTGCTCTGTATTCTGAATGCAATTGCATGCATGATGTAACGGGTGTTGTAGTGAAGCGGATCCAACTTTACAATCGAATTACTCGAGCTGGACTGCAAATTTTTCCACGCGGTCTTTTGAATAAGATAGAGAAAACCTTGGCGTTTTCTGTGTAGGAATATCAGCTAACTGCGTCGACCCTGGCGAATTTGCGCTCCTGTCAAACAGAAAGCCATATTTCGGCGCGTTTGCTGACTTTTCGGGCCTTTTCCATGAGTATTCAGCGAAATAGGTCCAGTTGCGGAAGAATTCTTCTACATACATATAATACATCAAAGTCTTCTCTATCTAATGCAAAAGACCGCATGAAAAAATTCGATGTGTAGCTCGAGCAATTCAATTTTTAAGTTGTACCCATTTCGCTGAAACACCCCATACAATTCAAAAGTCCCGGGCGGGCCGGGCGGGCCTATTAATACTGGCGGGCCGGGCCGGGCGGGCCTATGGGCACCCTCCAAACGGGCCGGGCCGGGCCGGGCTTTTGAGATTTCAAAACGGGCCGGGCCGGGCCTAGATTTTTAGGCCCGTTAGGAACCCTAGAGGAGGGGCAGTTAATTGTGGTACGGCGTATTTGGGTTTAGCTATCTGCGAGAAACGAGAGTTCTCGTGTCACTCAAGTGGCATACTCAATGAAGAATTGTGGTACGGCATATTTCGGTTTAGCTACCCTCGAGAAAAGAGAGTTCTCGTGTCACTCAAGTGGTGTACTCAATGAAGAATTGTGGTACGGCATATTTGGGTTTAACTGCCTGTGAGAAATGAGAGTTCTCGTGTCACTCAAGTGACGTTGACAATAAAGAATTGTGGTAGGGTGAACTTAGTTTTTTCTGGGAACAGTCATCGAAGATGTCCTATGATCAACGTAGTTTTCCATTTCGATTGATTGAGATACTCAGGATTCAAGTTATCTGGTGCTAGTTTGATTCAATTCATTGTTGTATCACAAGGTACAATTCAAGTTTGTGTCCATCCACATAGGTTTCTCTTGGGACCTGAACCGGACAAGGCCGTACAATTATCACACTTTCAGTCTCGTCAACGTAGGGCTACGGTAGGTCGATTTTCGGCCAAAACTCGCGATTCTTGATCCGAAACGCTAAAATAACGCCAGATTCGGCATCAGCGACCTCGAAAGCACCGGGATCGACTACAACATTGATTTTGACCGCCCGGGTGGAAATTCGAATTTTGGACGCGGCCAGAGTACGGTAGCCGAAAATTGTTTTTTTTAAAATTGATTCTGGATCAACGGGGAATCGCGTGGTGCAGTCCATTTGGCCACAAATCATCGCAATCGAGCACTAAAACGGCCGAAAATCAAAAATCGGCATTTTCGACCCCCGACGGAGACCCGTTGTGACAGCAGAACTCAAGATTTCCTCGGCGGATTTCGGCGATTTTGGTCTTAAGCGAAAGAGAACATGATAGTCTTGCCGATTTGAGATATCTGGCCCGATCCAACAACTCCCTGACTTACTAGGATTTTTTAAAGGCAAATTTTTGTCAAAAAACCACTTTCGGCTACCGTAACCCGAGAACGCGTCGACCTAGAGGGTCGGGATTTTTTTCCCCTCTTCGTCTCGTCGAGGGCTATAACATATCCAAAGGGCGTCAAAATCGGCCCACTATTCCAGAAATTCCAGCTGGGTGAACACCCTCCCAGTAAGTAAAAATTCAAATTTTTGAATTTTTCTCAAAATTTTTCCACCACGCGAAAAAAACGAAGGCCCGAGCACCCCTACTATCCCTCGAGAGCTATCGATTAAAAAAAACCCCGTTCAAATCGGATGAGAAATGAGGCACGAAAGTGAGTTGCGAAAGTTTTGATCGGTAGCAGCTTAACTATAGCACTCCGCTAAAAATTCTATGGCTAACTCGAGATATTCACATTTGAAATGTGACCCGTTCGTCTTGGTGTATTGTACATTTCGTCTCGCTTTTGAGATATCATTCCGTGAAGCCACTCGCAACAGTCGAGACGTGGTCGTGCGATATCTGCGGTCACACTACGGTGAGCAGCC
Source organism: Linhomoeus sp. GSCO2_2 (assembly GCA_030248115.1). Classification (NCBI taxonomy): domain Eukaryota; kingdom Metazoa; phylum Nematoda; class Chromadorea; order Monhysterida; family Linhomoeidae; genus Linhomoeus; species Linhomoeus sp. GSCO2_2. Next base: position 20,479 of record JASAMZ010013756.1, on the reverse strand, counting down.
TGCTTGGCGAATGCCACCTCAAGTTGCAACAACGGCGGATGTCTTCGCACATGCATTGGTGAACCGCTTATGATGTGCAACTTTTTGACTATATTAGGTATGTAGCTTCTATACGCAACGTTCCGTATGTTTGCTATGTTCACTTCTTGATCGTTCATCTCGCATACATACTTGGAACATATTCCCCTTTCTGCCTTTAGGCATTTTACATGAAATATACCTATGTTTTACCCACTTTCCGCAATCCACCCAGAACGCGCAATATGGCGCATTCTGGGTGGTCGTTACCCAGAATCCACCATATAGCGTGTTTTGGGTGGCGACCACCCAGAATGCGCAATTCGCATGAGTGAAAGCTGCCAGAAGCGTTATAGAGGCACAGCCGGCCAGAGCAGGAGGTGAAGCAAATGGAGGAGTGTTCACCCCACTTACAGTTTGCACTAAAACTCGGGCGGCGTCACGCCTGGCGGGTCTCAACTGAGGCTTAGCGCGACCACCAACTGAGACTTAGTCGGCCACCAGGAGCATTAAGCCTAAGTTTCGACCCGCCAGGCTGCGACGCGACTGACTCTTGTGGACTCTGGGCGCAGTTCGAGCCTAAGCATAGCCTGAACTAGACGGAATATTCCCTGTGTCAAATATTGATATAGACCGGCATGAAACCACCCACTATTGCGTAATCTGGGTAGTAGTGACCAGACCACCCAGAAAGCGCCATATTGCGCAGTTTGCGTGGCCACCACCCAGAAGGCGCCATATGGCGCCTTCTGTGGGGTGGCGAGATGGATCACATTTAAAACGACACTCATCACATATAATTCGGGTGTTGGCACATATATATGTAAAACGGGACTGTCACATATAAATCGGCACTATCACAAATATCCAGCAGTTCCACATATAAATCGGCACAATCACATATAAATCGGCACAATCGCATATAAATCGGTACTATCACAAATATCCAGCAGTTCCACATATAAATCGGCACAATCACATATAAATCGGCACAATCGCATATAAATCGGTACTATCGCATATAAATCGTGACTTTCACATATAATCGGCCAGTCAGCGTGTCTGTTCCTCTGCTTACAGAGAATCGCCAGGCACACGAACTAGAGTGTTGGTGTCAGCAATCGAGCGCTTGTGTGTGTGTCTTATGACCAGGCAAAATCGGTCTTCGAAGTGAATATTGTCGCAAGCGCTAGCAGGGAAGGGGCACAGCCGGCCTAAGCAGGAGGCAAAGAATATGGGGGAGTGTGCATTCCACAAAAAGTTTGCACTAAAACTCAGTCGACGTCGCGCCTGGCGGGTCTCAAACTGAGGCTTAGCGCGACCACCAACTTCAGGGCGCGCTCCGCGCGCCCCTAAGTCGGTCACCGGTCGCGTTAAGCCTAAGCATCGACCCGCCAGACTGCGACGTCGACTGACTCTTGTGCACGGTGGGCGCAGGGCGAGCCTAAGCATAGCCTGACCTGGAAGGAATATTCTGTGTCCGAAAGAAATGTAACGAAACACGAGACGGCCATTGCTTCACACACATGATGTAATGCAATTTACAGTTTTAAAATACGCAAAAGAAAGCACTCGGTTCATTTCAACAGCCGCTGCCCAGTGTGAACGCGTTTACGCCTACAAAACCATTAATATGCGCTAGTACCGAAATATATGTGCAAGCATACGTGTACCCGGGGGGGAGGGGGTATGGGGGGGGGGGGGGGTAAGCCCCCCCCCCCCTAGCCGAAAGTGTACCCCCCCCCATACCCCCCAGGTACCCCCCTCCCGCCTTCCCCAAACGACCCCCCCCCTAGAATTTCAAAAATTTTCGCCTGCGGCGCTTAAAAATGGCAAAAATTTCGCCTGCGGCACTTGAAAATAGCAAAATTTTCGCCTGCGGCGCTATATTTTGGACGTTTTCGACCAAAATTAAGCGATTTTAGGCCCTTTTTTCGCCCGGCCTCAGCCGGGCGAATCCCTACGAGAGCTTATCGTCCGTTCGTGCGTCCGTCCGTCCGTTCGTTCGTTCGTCACGCTCTCAGATCTCGGCGTTGGTAAGTTGTAGGAAGGAGATCTTGGGCTCTACGGAAAGGTCTCGACTTACTGGTAATGTGCCTCGAGAAATCGGCGTTCAAAAGTTTGAATTGCGCGCGCTACAGTAACCCGAAGGTTCAAACTGAAAACGGCTCTAACTCGCTCGTCTTACGTCGTAGAGCGGCGCGCGATAGGTCAACTAAAAGGTCTCGACGTGCGCTTTCGTTTGGCATTAAAAGTTTTCTTAATTACGCAAACACGCATCACGAAAAGCGACATTCTCGCGTTTTTAACGCAGAAATCGCTCTAACTCGCTCAGCGTGCGTCGTACGGAGACGATCTTGGGTTGGTTGGATAGCTCTCGACTCACTGATCATTTGTTCTTCTATTGGTCGAAACTAAAAAGTTTGAATTTCGGGAGCTACAGTAACCCAAAGGTTTAAAACGCAAAACTCTAACTCCCTCGTCTTCCGTCATAGAGAGACGATCTTGAGTTCGTTGAATAGGTTTCGGCGCACTGATAATTCCGTTAAGAGAAGTCGAAATTCAAAAGTTTGAATTGCGCGCGCTACAGTAACACGAAGGTCCAAAACGCAAAACGGCTCTAACACGCTCGTCTTACGTCGTAGAGCGGCGTGCTATAGGTCAACTAAAAGGTCTCGACGTGCTCTTTCACTTGGCGTGACAATTTTGTTAATTACGCAAACACGCACCACGAAAAGCGACATTCTCGCGCTTTTAGCGTAGAAATCGCTCTAACTCGCTCAGCGTGCGTCGTAGAGAGACGATCTTGAGTTGCTGGATAGCTCTTGACTCACTGATCAGTTGCTCTTCTATTGGTCGAAACTCAAAAGTTTGAACATCGCGAGCTACAGTAACCCAAAAGTTCAAAGCGCAAAACTTCTCTAACTCGCTCGCCTTACGTTGTAGAGCGGCATTCGTTCGACCGTTTGAAAGCTTACGTTGAGGCAGTTGTTGAACGGTCATTCCTAAAGAAATACTTTTGTTTTTGTAACCCTTGTCTTACGAACAACTTTGTCTGCTAAAAAAATTAATCCCGGGCGATCCCAATGTTGCCTTGCAACAACCGCTCAGAAATGCGTGTGTCTTGCTCAAAAAATTAATCCCGGGCGATCCCAATGTTGCCCTGCAAGAACCGCTCAGAAAGCAGCGTGTCAGAAGTAGCGCATGAATAGTGGACTCCGGGCGGGCGCGCGTCATATCGGAAAGGCTTCGAAATACTTTACAAAAGTATCCACTCTTTTACTCTTCCACTTTAAAATACTCACAAACCACTCTGTATTAATAAAACAACTAAACTTTTTTAAAACAGCTTGTTAGCCTATTTTCGCAAAATTTTCTCATTTTTGGTACTTTTTTGGCAAAATTTCTAGGCCATTTGACCCCCCTCCAGGGGTCTCAGACCCCCCCCCCCCTGAGGGGTCCTATTGCCGCCCCCCCCCCCCCCCCCCTGGCCGGTTGGCGCTTACACGTATGTGTGCAAGCACCAAATTATATGTGCAAGTACCGATTTATATGTAGAAGTGCCGCTTATGTGCGCAAGTACCAGAATATATGTGGAAGTGCCGATTTATATGTGACGTGTCCCGTTTTATATGTGACCCATCATTTTCCCCCCTTCTGTGTGGTTGCGCATTTTGGGTGTGACATATATACAGGCCCAACTTCGCTACCAACATACAAAGACTCACAGTTCGTTCTGGTGCTTGGGACTTTGATCCCTTAGATCCATTGCACCCTACACACGGACCTACGTATGATCCAACCACACAACAAAAGAGAATTAAACACTTTGCACGACGTGCGGTGAATTGTGTCTTGCAGGTATCATCAGGCCTGCTTCAAAACTCCAAGGTGTGTCGCCAATCCCAGATTCACCTGCCTCCTATGTCGTCGCACAAGTTGGGGTTGTGGTTGGAACAAAATTCACCATCTCTTCCACCATCTGGAGCTCAAGGCCTTCTCCTGTCCAAAATGCCGCAAAACCTTCACCAGGCGACAGAATGCGGAGAAGCATTGCAGCATCTACCATCCTGGCGTCTCACTTTCCATTGTGAAGGACAACAAAGAGCAACTGCTGGAGTCGCATCTGGACAAAGTCAACGACATGCACGTGAAGTGCTTTGGAGAGCCCTACTCTGGTGCACATTTAGTGAGATATGCGCCACCAGAGGTCGATTTCTAACTGTCACAATGCAGTACAACCGCATTTTGGCATTCCTCTAGTTTGTGGCGTGGCGTACAGCTATGTATGCGGCGCGAAAACCCTGCATGTTCTATTGTATTGTTTCCGCCTTCACGTGTTTGTCTCAGATGATGTTGAAGAAGGTGCCGTTGAGTGCGATGCTGCAGTGGCGCCGTCAACTTTGGGACTGCGCGACTATGATGCCTCACCAGGCTAGCTAGTAGAGCAGTTCGTTCCTGGAATAACTCAGTCGTTGCGTCCAACACATCACAATACAGTACACACGATGACTCGCAGACTGCAGTACTCCCACACTCACAGACTACAGCACAAGGATTGTCGTGCCACGCTGTTGGCAACAGCTCGTGCCGCAGCGAGCTGATATAAGCATTCTCGCTCTGAATCCTAAAAAGTGTAGTGTAGTGGAGAGGTGAACAGTGGTGCGAATCTGCAGTTCAGGTACTCGGGTGGTTGCACCTAACTGTAATTGCAGCTGCAGGGATGTTGAGCCGCCTGACTGAACACGGCAGGATCGCTTATCTGCCGGCTAAAACCTGTAAATGCATCTTGGAGCCAGCGGCATCGTGACAGTATCTGCCGTCCGATCACCATTCAAGCTGTAACTCTAGCCATATTGCTAAGTACACTGCATACACATTATGTACTGCGTACCCACCCATAATTAGATAAGCATCCCTATCATACAGTAGATACCAACTGGAGGCTCAGGCACCAGATCCAGTCTAATTTGAAGTCCAGACTGAAAGAAGGCAGGCCTGATGGACAGCAAAGAGAAAGTGGGGAATTCGCTGGCGACCCTGCTATTGGCGAAGACCAAGAGTGAAAGCCGGCTGAGAAGAGATTCCCCCAGCGCCGTGAAGAAATGGTATAATCGGATGTATGCAGCTTGTCGAATTATCAACCAACTGTAAGAAAGTTGGGGTCGGCCAGCAGGGAGTGTACCGACCTGCATATGTTGTTGTGCAGCAGCTCCAAGGTACCATCTTGTTCAGTGAACCTGAATTGATCACTGAAGTGCCTTCGAATGACGGCACCATCAAGGCGAACGATTCCAAGTGCTGCAAGGGATTTCCACTAAAGGGTGGGTCTCAGCTGAGGCTTAGCGCGACAAACAACTTCAGGGCGCGCTCCGCGCGCCCCGAAGTCGGTCACCGGTCGCGTTAAGCCTAAGCTTCGACCCGCCAGACTGCGACGCCGACTGACTCTTGTGAACCGTGGGCGCAGGGCGAGCCTAAGCATAGCCTGATTTGGAAGGAATCAAACGACCTACATTTTAGATGTCAAAACTGGCAAAAAATTGTTTTAGAGGCCATTCGTGGCTCTGCTAACCTTGAGTTACCCATTCACCAGCATGAACAAGACCGGTTCTACTCAACTTTTGTTGTGCTTGTTTACTCAGTTTACTTACTTAGTTTTCTCAGATTTCTTGAGTACTTACTTAGTTTTGCTAGAAACTAAGTACGATTTACTTATTAGTTTTACTTAGTTTTCTGGAAAACTAAGTACTTACTTAGTTACAGTACTTACTGATGTAGTTTTATTTTTGGCACATTGCCACCACTACTGCCTACATATGTATGTTGTGCAGCAGCAGTTCCAATGCTCCATCTTGTTCAGTGAACCTGAATTGATCACTGAAGTGCCTTCGAATGTCGGCACCATCAAGGCGAATGACTCCAAGTCCTGCAAGGGATTTCCACAAAAGGGTGGGTTGGCTTTGTTCGACCGCCAGAGTAAATGAGTGTAGTCCTGCGAGAAATATCGCATCGATGCTTGGAGTGGAATGGGAGGGTGTAAACACCAAATTTTGATTTCACAGTCTTCTTTTAGCGATAGCCGGGGCTGTGCCAAGCATCCCCCTTCCCATCTCCAGCCCCCGGACGGAGTGCGACATTTGTAGACTTGTATTCGTTCGACGATCACGACAAGATGCCAGATTGGCCGTTTGGAGGCATTTGATTGCGCATCACAAGCTTCGTAAGGATATTTGATCGCTATGGATGCGCCCGTTACAGAAACCCTGCGGATTCAGCTGTCGACGTGATGTTCTGCGACGCATGCCTCAAAGAGTTCCCAGCTTATCAATTCCAAAACAGGTCTAACATTGCACGACACCTCATGTCGAACTCGCGATGCGTCGGCTCTCTCGAGGTGTGTCAGTTTGTGTCTGTGCAACCTACGTTATGGTGGCTTTGCAGTGTTTGAGTTTGAAAATGTCCACCGCTCTTCCCTTCAAGAGTTCGAGGCGGCCATATCCCAGCGCCCTGCTTAGCGGGACATGCGATGTTTGTGAGCTGCCTTTTAGCCCCCAGCAGCAGATTGCTGGAAAAGCTAAGATGATGAGGCATATTTTCCGGTACTGAGGAAGGAACTTCGTTCCACCTGGTGTGATTCATCGATAATTATTCTATCGCATTTGAGGTTTCATTCCACAAAGCCCCTCGCAACAGTGGAGACGCGATCGTGCGACATCTGTGGCCACACTACGGTCAGCAGCATAGTTGGCGGCTACCACCCCGATACGCAACGTAGGATGATGTCTGCACACATGCGGAGGTGACCATCTGTCGTGGTTGACTGCTGGTTGCAAATCATAATAGGAAGGTGCCGCCTGCCTGCCATACTAGGCCAAGCGCAATCTTTTCCGATGGCCATATTTATTTCTTGGATTCTACTGAAACAAATTGGTTGAAATTTGGTGTAGTAAAGGATTTAATCGCTGATACATTGTGACTTTAAACCCGTGCTCTTTGTCGGTAGATACGTCTTGTGTCTGTCAGTCGGTTTGGAACAAAATATCAGCGACGATAGCATAAAGTAAACTTAAAGGCGTACCAAGGTGCGATTGCTATTTGCTATTCTTTTGGCGGTAGGGATAGTCATTAGTCAGTATTATTGGTCAGTGAGTATGCTGCTTCACGAGCCAACTCTACATCCCAGGATTCTTCTTTACGAGAGAGGAGTGCCCAGCGGGATTTTGCCCCCCCCCCCCGTCTACTAACCCCGCTACATCGAATATTGCAGATATCACCAGGCCTGCGTCATGGCACGAATGCCCTATCGCCAATCCACCTGTCAGCTGTGCCATCGGAAAACCTACAGTTCTGGTTCACACAAAATTCAGCACCTTTTTCACCACCTGCAGCTCAAGCCCTTCACCTGTCCCAAATGCGGCAAAAACTTCGCCAGGCGGGAGAATACGGAGAAGCATTGCAGCATCTACCATCCTGAAGTCTCACTTTCCACCATCAAGGACCACAGGGAGCAACTCTTGGAGACGCATCTGGACAAGATTAAGGACATGCACGTGAAGTGCTTTGGGGAGCCTTACAATGGTGGGCATTTCATGACGTACTATCCAACCCGGCCAGAGGTCGATTTCTGAGATTCTGACATATACGCGCGAATGACTACTGTATTGCTTATTGCTCTGTTTCCGCGTTGACGTCTTTGTCAATCTGTCTTTTCCATTGATTATGCAATTCTGGCTTTTGTGCTTGGCGTCTTTTGTCATTTTGTCCTTGCCATTGGCGAAGCTGAAGTTTCGGAGCGCAATGCTTTCAATAATGGGGGCGCCAACATTGGAACGACGTGGATGGCAATAATGAAATTTGTTCCTGGAATACCTCGGCAGGACTGGGTACAGGATTGGAAGATCAATCGGCTATTTCACAAGTTGCATATCACAAATCACAGTATGCACAATAGCTCGCTAACTACGGTTCTCCCCCCACAGCACAAAGACGGCCAAGACTACGAGTTACGACTGCCAGTGAGCCAATCTGCGCTCTCCACGCTTCAAATGTCGAACAGCGTGCTGGAAAGGTCGCTCTTCGACAGCTGTTCAACGACCTCTGCAGCTTCCACGATGCTCTGGACGCATCTCCAAGGAGCGGCGCCCTCTAACTTGGTCTCATCCCCAGGGCGGTACTTCCCCGTTTGCACCAAAATGCCTCGCATGCCCAGACGCTGGGCCCCACCAACATCGTCTCTGAGAGATGGCATGCCTTGCACTATACAGTACCCTACACAGATTGTAGGGGCATTGGGTAGCTTCTATCGAATGTGTCACTGGCGTTCAAAGCCCCACCTGGCGTCGTCGCCGATCATGATGGCGCTCTCGGGAGGGAAGTCCTCCTCGCCCGTGCACTCTCGCAGAGCCGACAGAAAGAAGGCCGGCTCGGGCTTTCCAACGACGGTCGCCTGCGATTGATGGAAATTACATGTTGCGGTCGTATAGTTTACACAGGCCAACCAACTTTGCGGTCAGTAGAGAACTCCAAGCCATGGACAAAACAGCCGGGTCCCAAGGAAAGCCCTTTTTCGTCGCGGAAGTACCGAGCCTAAAGGATACCATCCATAGCTAATCAAAGGAATACGGTAAAGCTACAGTAATCCACCTTGTGGAGGGCGACGAGCTCTCCACCGTTGAGAATCAGGTTGAACGCTTCACTGAGTCGGCTGTAGTGAAACTGGGACGGCGCCAGGCCGACGACCACTGCGTTCGGGTTAGACGTGTCCATCCCTGGCATGAACTACCGTATATCATTACTAAGCGTTGTCGAAATCGCACAGAAAGTGGAACATAGCGCTAAAGCGACCACAAGCTCAAATTCACACCTTGGAACTCTTCTGCAGCGCTCGGCTCCAGCAGTAGCATGGGCCTCAGTTGCTTCTTCTCCACAAGACATCTGGCAGCCGTCAACGCAGTGAACAGATCAGTGTCTTCGAGTGGAAACCCGATGGTTCGCAGTCGATTGAGCAGGAAGGCGCGCGACTCTTTGCTACTGTTGGACACGAACTTCAGGGCGACATTCGGCAGCGATTTCAACTTTCTGACGGCGTCGATGGCGCCGGGAATTTCTGCGTTCTCTACGTGTAACGTTCCGCTGAGGTCGACCAGAACGGCTAGTAGTTTCGAGCGGCACATTCTGCGGAACCGAAGTCACCTCAACCTTAACACTCCAGTTAAGCTTAATGGAGCACTCCGTCCGGCCACGGCTGCATTTTGTGAAAATCTACAGTAACTCGTGGCCGCTCCTGCCTTGTCGCGGTAGAACCGCCGCGCTCTGACGTCCGTAACAGTTGAAAGCAACTCTCACCACTAGGCATTTACGAAGAGCAAGTAGACGCATGCAGGCGGGGCGGAGGGTTGCTTCTTTTGCTTTCCACGCCGACTCTGAATGCATGATATTTCTCGTCTTGATCCGTTTTAGAACACGTAGACTGGAGCACGAAATGTACATTCCAGGAAAGCGGCCGTGACAGAGCGCATACGGTAACTCCGGAGCTTCACATTCACATAAGGCCGGACCAGCCAGTATCTCTAGCCAGTACAATAACGCGTGATATTGAGAGCATTGCAGTTTAACATACTGTAGCACTCAGTCAGTTAGAGTCATCTTCGCGCCGTGTTGTTGGCGCTGCTCTGGTGGCGCCTCCTGCGCACCGACACAGGACAGAGGTATCTCTCGAAGGCGCGCCGGAAGTCCATGTTGAAAATGGTGTAGATCACCTGAAAATATGACGTGCTTATATCGTGTAGTCATTTGACGGAGTTTGTGGAAGGCTTCGAAAGTAATACAGATTGCCAGCGCCGCCGTTCTAGTGCGTGCAAATCGAATGTGTACTGCGCAACGTTCTGCTGTCGTATTCTGGGATGAGTGCTGTGAATACTCCAATAAGCACTCCCCCCCTCCTCCTGACCATCAGCATGCTGTTGAAGTTGGGGAAAGTGAGGGGCCCTATTGGAGAATTTGCAGTATTCCTGGCAAACGCCGACCGACAGTCTTCCACAATATTCCTTTTGGCAATACGCACCGGATTGATGGCCGAGTTGATGTAGCCCAGCCAGGTGATGGCCTCTATGACTTTGGGGTGAACGTCGCAGGCGCCGGGGCAGAAGGGCGTCACCAGGTAGACGATGAAGAAGGGCAGCCAGCAGAGAACGAAGACGCCCATGATGACGGCCAGCGTCTTGGCCGCCTTCTTCTCCTTCGCCACCGAGATCTTCTCCTTACGCGTGAACAGGTTCCGCGTGTCCGCTGGAATGGGGAGGGTTCGTTCGATAGTAGGGCACTGCCGCACTACTGAGTACTGATGCTAATCGACAGTGGTACTGCGCGGACATACTAGTGCAAAACGTCGGTCACCTTGTACTCCGCAAATGACTTCGTCTGGCTAAGGAAATTAATCCCGGGCGATATCAATCTTGCTATGCTTGGCGCTACAAAGTAGCAAGCTCAGCTGAACTCCTGTCACGAACCTGGCCTCCTCAGAGAGTGTCTCAACTGGCTGCTCAGCTGCCTGCTCAACTGTCTTGACGTCCTCTTCTGCGGACTCCTCCTCGGCTCGCTCCCATTGGCCTGCGCGTTCAGACTAGCGCCCCCGGACACTTGCAAGTGGTGGTCCTGATTGGAGCTGCTCCTTCTGGAGCTGCTTCTGCTGGACGTCGAGTCGTCGTCGGCCGCTTGCATGGGCGCGATGGCCGTCTCGATCAGGTTGGCGATCTTGGAGCGCACCGCCTCGTTGCCTACAAGAGGCGTCCGCTCTTTGCCGCCGCTGGCGCGCCGGCCCAGCTTGCGGCCGCTGCTCTGGCGCGTCTTGGTGGAGCTAGTCAGCTGCGTCTTCGCCTGCGTCTCCATCTGGCCGAGGGCGCTCTTGGCCTTGTTCCTGGAGGATGAAAGGCAGTGTTGTGTAGCAGAGTGCGACGATTACATAAGTGTGTGTACAGAGCACGTACATAGTAAAACGTCTTGAATTACTGTCTGCACTAATGTATCCTAACGGTCGACATCGGCTGGTACCTCCCTGCCAAATCACTTGGATCTGCTTGGATGTCATCTCTCGCGGCGCAAAATTGAATCGTCAAGTTGCAATGTAGCAGGATGTCTATGACCTCTTGTAGAAACTGGCTATGATGGTTGCGGCATGCTCGCGAGGCGAAATAGACGCTGCCGGCCGGTCATTGTTTCGCTTCTTCAAACAGGCGTAAACTGCCAACTTTACCCTCACCTCCTGATCCTCTTGCGTGCGGCGATGAAGATCTTGATGTAGACGATGGTCATGACGATGAGGGGGCAGTAGAAAGAGCCGAAGGCCGAGAACACCACGAACGGCTTGTGACTGCTCAGCACGCACTCGAGCTTCAGCGACTCCGTGGTCCAGTCGTTCCAGCCGATGATCGGCGGCACGCTGATGGCCGCCGACAGCAGCCAGACGAGCGCGATCATCCCCAGCACCAGTTGCAGGGTGCGCTTCTGCGCGTACTCTATGGGCTTGGTGATGGCCCAGTAGCGGTCGAGGGCGATGGCGCACAGGTTGAGGATGGAGGCGGTGCAGCAGAGGATGTCCATGGTCAGCCAGAACTGGCAGAAGTAGTGGCCGAACAGCCAACGGTCGTGCACCAGGAACTTGACCACGTGGAAGGGCATGACCAGCGTGGACACGGCCATGTCCGCCGCGGCCAGCGACACCAAAAAGTAGTTCTGCGCCTGAATTCAGCGGCAGTGGAGTGAAATGGAGTAAAGCCAGTGACGTGACATGACGTCGTCGTCGTCGCGCCGCCGCCGTCGTCGTCGTCGGCGACGTTCTACACAGTTCGACTATCAACTGCCCTCCTTACCTTCTTGAGCGGCCTGTAGTTGGTGACAGCGATGATTACGAGTGAGTTGCCGAAGACCGTCATGAAGATGATGACCAGGTATGTGGCCGTGCCAATAATTAGCTCGGCCGGTCCGCGATATGACTTGAGCGCGGGCGGTTCCGCCGTGGAAGCGTTGCTGCTGCCGTTCCAGGCCATCTTCTTGGCGAGACGATTAACGAGCGCGATGTGCAACTCGGGATCCATGGGGTCGGGTGGCAGCGGTCGTCGTCCTTTGACGGGACGCGCTCGTCGAGCGGAAGGGCAACTGGGCAGAATTCCGGCCGATTCCAGCCCTGAATAGGGCCGTAATGGGCGCGCGTTTGGCAAGGGCTTTCTTCTTCTTCTCCATCCCCGCTTCTATTTTGCCCCAAAACAGAGTCGCGCCTCGGGCAAGAGAGAGAGCCAAGAAAGCGTGGGAGCCAGCGGGGATGAAGGGAAGTTTTCGCGCGCCGGCGCCCAATTATAAGCCGGGCTTTGGGTCGTCGTCGTCGTCGTCGTCGGTCGAGTCGTCGTCGACGACCAGTCGGCGCGCGCCAACCGTGCTTGGAATCGACCGGAAAAAACGCCGGCGCTCCGCCGCCGCCGCCGTCTACCAGAATTCGATTTCGGCCTCGAGCGCGCGCGGAGGGAACAAGAAACAAACCAAGCCGCTTCTCCCTCGAACCGACCAGCTACACGATTCGCGTCATTCCGCCCCTCCTCCTCACGAGCTAGAACATCCACCCACCCCGCTTCCGCAGTGCTGCGACGAAAAGCGCGGGCCAAAAAAGGCGCGATTCCAGTCGCTAATTGGCACCCGTCGACAGACTGATGCGTGCCCCCCCCCCCTCTCCAACACGAGGAGAGAGAGAAAGAAACCGAATTGGGGGGGGGGGGGGGGGGGGGGGCTGTGACCGTGGCACCCAGGGCCATAAATCGATTAGAGACAGGAGAGCCGAGGGGGGAATCGGCCGGCACTTCTCCGCCCCTTCTTTGGGGTCCCTCCCCAGGGCTCATTCATTTGCGCTGACGACACTAAGGATTCCGCTAGACCTATGTGCAATGTATACGGCCTGGGAGGGAGGCCGCTGAATTTTTCATTGGCTTTGAGCGAAGATCCGCCGCCGGCCGGTAGCGTCGAACCTTTTCGACCTCCCCACCACGCGCGACTGCGGGCGCTTGACAACGGGTATGACCGCCAGACGACTCGACATAACGCAACTGGGCGTTGCGTGAAAACTACTCGAAGTGACATTGACCTAATCCAGAGCAAACCTCATATGACGTGGTGTGGGTGGGGCCGAAAATGTATTGAATGGTAGTGGAAGTTTGACGTGTCATGACGCTGTCGAACTCACAGTAGCAACAACTATTCGAATCATGTGTCCGTTTTACTCAAATTGTACCTAACATAGTTAACTAGCTCACGAATTTCCTGCTCCACTATAACTTCCTGACGACACGCGCAGTCACTTCCGCTCGCTACTCCAATTCTGTGATACGCGAGACGAGTCACGGACTTTGAAAGGAATGATGTCTGATTTCGCGTGCGGAAATCGCCGTGGAGAAATCAGGGGGGCATGATGAAAATTGGCCCCTTTAGCCGACCTGATTCCTATACGTTGCGTTCTTGTGTACCTAGACCGTATGCGCGTCAATAAATAGCATTACTGCACCCAAAGATGTCAAAGAAAGACGGCATCGGCAAAGAAAACAAACAAGATTATTTGGTCATTTGTCATTTGACGCTCTGCGCATCTTGAAATACATACATGCAGGTACAATTGTACCTACTTTGACGTCTGACAAGCGTCCAATTCGTCATACATTGGAAATGCTAGGAAGCGTACTGTACAGAGGGACACGGCGCTAATTCTTGATGACATAAAGCATGTCACGCTAGCGAAGTTGCCGCGCCGCGACGACGGCGACTCCCTTCACTCGCTTTGACTAATGGGGGTCGCGCTACGGCTTATGGGATGGATGGAGGGTGGAGAGGCCTTTCTCTCTAAGCGGTCTCTTCCTTCCTGTCGCCTCGCTTCCAATCGTTAGGGAGAGGGAGGGCAACTCTCCCTAACCGCAAGCGCATTGGAGGACATTGGAAGGAGATCGTTATGCTACATCGTTACTCAACTTATGTGGCTCGGGTTTGACAGGCGACTCGACTTGCATAAGACATTGGAGACCAAACACTCAAGCAGTCAGGGAATGACATTGCTGATTTGTGAATTACAGACGAGAGGGATGGATGGAGGAAGAGCACGCGTCAAGACCAACTCAGAGAACTCCGACAGAATAATCAATCGAAACGACGTACATACAACTGCGCGATAATCACGTACAGTATGTGCATCTGCACTTTGAAGTCTAATGGGCCAGCTCCTTCCCTTTCTAACAGGACAACTAACGCTGACGTCTGACGATTGACGTTCCTGTTTGCAAACTCTACCTTATCGGTTCCAGACGGGTGAGCCGGCTTCGAAGCGCGATACCGTCACCTCCTTTCTCCAAGTGAAATCAAGCGACGGCCGAATCTTCACTCTCCGTCTGTCTGCTGATCTGTCCCCTTCTCTCGTCACCGTAAACACCATCATGCATAACAGACGAGAGGGGAGATGGGAGAGAGACCAAACGGAAGTAATTCCCTCTCAGCAAGAGGCTTCTATCACTCAGAGCTTTTCTGTCCCCCACGCTCTATCACTACGCGCTCGTGAGAAGAGTGGCTTTTTATCGGCCGTCGCCTCGAATCAGGCTGAAATCCCTTCTCTTCCCGCAGATGGGACCCGCTCTCACAACCGATAAAGCCGCTTCACATGTGTCGTTTCGGATCTAGACGGACTTGGCGTAAGCGCCGCCCCATGGGAACAAAGCAGGCGAACTTTCAACGGTGTGAGAATCAGAAGATTTTGTTTTTTGTTTGTTACAGAGAGGAAAAGCGTGAAAATGTGGATGGAGGAACGAACTCTCAAAAGAAGAGACAAACAGGAAGTTCAAAGCGGAAGGGAGGACGGAACGATCCATGTCAACAACAACAACAACAACGACAACGACACCGCGCTATATTGGCCAACGATCAAAGAAGCGCTGCTTACAAAGCGCACCGAAGCGCCAATTAAACTCCGGCTCACAATTTACGCACTAGTGGAATTTCAAGCTCGCCAAAGCAAAGCCCCATGCCGTAGTCACAACTCACTAGCGAGCGACGACCACCTAACTCACTATCGTCCCTTTCTCAACTTCTGGCGCGTGCTTCTGACGTGCCGCAGGGGTGGATAAACTCAATTTTGTGTCCCTTCGTGTGCGGCAATTGAAACGGCGGCAATTGAGCCGACGACGACACTGGAGAATAGGCATGTAGGTAGCAGCCTTCTTCGAAAGAAGAAATCCCAGCGCACTACTACATAAGATAGCCGTCTCTTCTTGATAATACGTCGGAGATCGAGGGATGGACCAGTACAGATGCATGGCATGACACGTGCGTGTGCGTGTGTGACTACATAGTGCGTAAACAGTCAGATTTTCATTTGCGTTAATGAGGAAGTTCTCGAAAGTAAGCTCCTATTACTTCGATTAATCCTCTCGATCTATCTCCCCGTGGTGTCACGGTCGCCCAGCGCTAATCGCCCACTCGTTTCTGACGTCACAGAGCACTTTCCTTCATTCCCCCCCCCCCCCTGCAACATTATCCACCCCAATCTCGGAGTGACCGCGCCGACGTCACTACCGTATCCTTCGAAACAAACGCCACCGCGGGTATGAACAAAGTGCGAAATCGATCCACAATTGAACTCCATGAAATGCGTAGTTATGTTCTTCGGCATTGCAGCGAAGCGTCACAAAGATTGTAGAACTCGAATGGACGCTACGGTCGCGCTTTCCACTCCAATGCAGAACAGGACCGGCCTCCGAATTCGACGGAATACGGTAGATTACGAAGAGACGCCGCGTCCACTCCGCTGCGTGGGCGGCGATAAGAGCCCGCCTGGGCGAGCGGAGGCCGCAAACGAGTGGCCATAAAAGGTCGGGCAAAACATCGACAGACCACCAGTCTTCCTTCGCTTGTCTTCGTTGCCTGCTGAATTGTCTCCGACTAACCAACCGTCCAAGAAACGTCCAGAAGCCAGCGCCATGCAGACCTTCCAGAAGCTCGGCTTCCTCGCCCTCACCTTCTTCGCTCTCGGCGCCTTCGGACGCACCGACGACGGCTCCGATGCGGCGGCGACGGCGCCGAAGACCGACAGATCCACCGGCGAGGAGGGCGGCGAGCGCTTCTTCCCCGGAGCGCTGCCGGTCGCTCCCTTGCCGGTTGCTCCCCTGCCCGCTGTGGTCCCGCCCGTCCCCCTTATCAATCCCTACGGCGCCGACGCGCAGAGTGAGCATTTCGCGCTTTGCCTTGTCCGACAGAATCTGTATACATTCATCTTGCTTCGTCGTCGTGTTGAAAGTAGTTCCACAATTGTCTGCTTCGTTTCAGTGCAGCACTACGCCCGCGTGGAGCAGATCTACGCCCTGCTGACCCGTGGCTGCCCCCTGCCTCAGGCGGTGCCAGTGGCCGTACCCCAGCCCGTACCCGTGCCCGGACCCGCCGTTCCCGTCGCTGTCGACCGGCCCGTTCGTGAGTGCACTCTCGACTTGCAATTTCGTTTGATTTGTAGTTGTAATTTCAGTTGTGATCATCACTTCTCGACTTCTTTTCATTGCATATAATTTGCAGTTAAAGTGTACGTAGGGTGTAATTTAATTTCGATTGTGATTGTGATTGTTCTCGCTTTCATTGCATTCAATTCTAAATTTGTTTCTTGCTATTGCAATGTAATTTGTGGACCCTTTACCTACTTTTGCGTTTTGATTTCATTTGATGTGTATTTGTTACCTAATTTGTACGTCATGGTGTAATTTGATTCATTGTAGTTTGCAATTGGTAATGTTCTGTACCTCTATCCAACAAAACCCCAAATTGTTGCAGCCGTGCCCGTCAACAACCCCTATCCCGTGCCGGTGGGTGTGCCCGTTCCTGGCCTGCCTCTGCCTCCCCCGGGCTACCCCTACATCCGCAAGGGCGGCGGCGACGAGGAGGGACGGTCGGCCGGCGGCTCTGCTTCCACGGGCGAGACGACCGGCAACAGCCAAGAAGACAACTCCGCTGCGGGTACCGGCGGCCGAACCGACGGAGAGTAGAAGTACGAAGCTGTGAAATCGACCCTACTCACCCGCCCATTTAGTTGGCTGGACACGCTGTACCGTTGCGCAGTTTCGCCCCTCGCCCTCTCGTGTAATTCTGTGACGGTTCGCCGCGAAACGTTTCCGTTGTTGTGCGTACCGCTTCCGTCACGTTGTTGTAAATTGTAAACTGTCTGTAATATCTGCGACGACGTTTTCGGACGAGAAGCGATAGAAAAGTGCGCTGAAAGTCGAAAATACGACCTGGTTTTGTACCCGTTGATCAGCAAACGACAACGGTTGTCGCTGACTGAAGGATAATTTTGGAAACAATTGAACTTTTGAAGGCGATGCTACTACATATGTATTCCCGATCCGACTAGCAATCTTTGGTCAACCACAACTTCTCGGTCAATTTCCCACCGTTCTGGTTGTGATATGAGTACAGTCGACGTCAATGGAATCTCAGTCACGGCGAATGTTGACAATCGTTGAGAGAGCAACACGGAGCAACAGACCATTGCGACAACGACTGACCACACCGAACGTGTGCGTGCGATCGTTGACGAATCAACAAACAACAGAGCATTTGTAAAACGGCAGACGTGACTACCACATGTACCCAAGGCACAAATACACGCACTTTCTAAATCCGATTAATATGACTGCTGCTGCGGGTAGGGCGCGTATCCCGGGCCATAGCCCGGGGGCGGCGGCGGCTGGTTCGACATCTGCACGTCTGGTTGGTGCACTTGTCCTTGGAAGCCAGTTCTGCTCGGGGGTGAAAAAATTTCGGCGGTGGAAAAATTTTGCGAAAATTCAAAAATTCAAATTTTTGCTAAGTAAAAAAAAATATGCAGGCCATAACTGTCGCAAAAGTGGGTCGATTTTGTTGATTTTTGGATATGTTGTAGGCCCTTGGATGCTCTTCAGAGCAAAACCGGAACGGGCTCCCTAGGTAGTCCGACGCGGGAGTACGGTAGAAATTTCAACATTTTTAATTTTTTCCCGACATTTAAAAAATCATAAATCGAGTTTGCGACGGTGGATCCTCGCCAATTTAATTTCTGACCTGGACACTTATATTACCTTTCATTTGACACCGAAACCGCCGAGATCGGTCTTGTCCTTCGGGAGATCCGCGGTCACAAAAGTCCCGGGTCCCGAGCGGAAAATTTGGATTTTCGACTTTGAGTGGATTTTTGGGTTGGAAAGCGTGCCTTTGACGGCAAATTGACCATTGCAACGTGTTCAGCGTCAAAAGTTGGTCTAGACGAAGTGTCTTGACCATTTTGAGGTACCGTATCCCGGCCGCGCCGAATTTTTGAATCCCGGGGTCAAATTTTCGAAATTGAGGTTTCACTTGTTTCGGTGGTTTTCGACGACGCTGAACACGAATCCGGTGTTTGTTTTGCGATTTGGGACGCCTTTACCGTGATTTCGGAACCCGGCCGGCCAAAAATTGGGTCCTGGGGTCGAATTTTCAAAATTGTGTTGACAGTTGTGTCTGGCTTTCTGATGCCGCAGAACGCGAATCCGTCGTTTGTTTGGCGATTTGCGGTGGATTTAGCCTGATTTTGGCGATTGATGGGACGTCGAAGTGATGCGCTGGGTCGTTCATAGTCAGCCTGGCCACTGGCCAGCCGAGATTCTGGATCTGTGCAACTTTGTCTGTCATTGTCGTAGGTAGGTTTGATAAGAAGCGACAGTATTGCAGACTATTGTGTATGTACGTCGGTTTCACTGTTCTGCTCTTTCACAGAAGAAGTCAAAATTGACAATCGCAACTCGGTAGTGTCGATCGGTCGTATACGGCTCGTTTGCCGCTGTGATCAACGAGCGCTTTACATGTATTCACAAAAGAAGGCACCTGCGTCTGTTGCTACCATTCATATGTGCGTGTGTTAGGTAACTCTGACTGTCGTTTACTTAGTACTTAGTAACTTAGTATGCGTTGCGCAGTCGTACATATGTTAAAGTGACTACCCGAGTTCAGGGAGAACCCGAGTACTCGGGTTCTCCCTGGTTATTTAGTGAGAACCCGAGTACTCGGGTTCTCACTGATGGAGTTAGTGAGAACCCGAGTAGAGTGGCCGACAAGCTGCGTATGACCGAGGGCGCGCGTGTGAGGCCGATGAAACTGTAAGGGGCGGCCCCTCCAAACCGCGCAATCTCTGGTCGGCGAGGCACAGCCGGCCTGAGCAGGAGGTGAATTAGATGGAGGAGTGTTCATACCACTTAACGTTTGCACTAAAACTCGGCCGGCGTCGCGCCTGGCGGGTCGAAAACTGAGGCTTAGCGCGACCACCAACTTCAGGGCGCGCGGAACTATGTAACTTGGTAAGTTTCATTGTACTGCGCGGGCGCCCTCGGTCGAGCGCGCCCTGCCCCCGCCGCCTCTCTACTCGGGTCCTCACCAACTGCATCAGTGAGAACCCGAGTGCTCGGGTTCTCCCTGAACTCGGGTTCTCCCCGTGACACATACATGTAGCATGCGCCGTCATAGTCTACGTTCTCCGTGCAAGTGTCGCTGTTTGCTCTACGCTATCGTACTGCAGTTTGTGTTAAATAACCGAGCTACCGTAACGTCGATGTTGGCAAAGCCCCAGTTAGGCATGAACAAATTCTTCGGCACTCGAAACGCCACGTATCTACAACAGAACACGTTCAATCTGACTCGGGCAAAACTCCTTCAGGTTTGCTGTGCCCCCGCCTGCTTAAACGATCACGCGGAGTGCCTATCTGACACTCAATGAGTGTCACGTATCACTTGTCACAGACGGTGGACGGAGTGGCCAAAGCGAACCGGGCCTTGGTTAAGTCCAAGACCGATTCAAAGAGTACGGTAGCCACAACGGCGGGAGCGAATAAATCTGCCTATAGGCAGGAAAGTGATTCTGGTGGTGCCAAAGGTGGCAGCTACCAGAAAAGGTCAACCGCACCGAATAGTAGTAGCTCGGCCTTGCGTTCCTACCGGCCCTCTGATAAGAGTGCCGCTGGCACCTCTGACCAGGGTCGTGATCAGACGCGCCAGGACAGTAGGAATTCCTTTGGTCGTAAACCAGCGCGTGATAAGTCACGGCCTACTGGTTCTACTAGTCCACGCGCAGAAGACGTCGCCACTAATTCGGCGCCGGTGACCACAACTACTTCTAAGACCACCACTTCGAGTGGGCGGTCAACATATCAGAAAGCGGTGGCCCTCTAGGAGGACATGGCTTGACGGTGCGAGGGCGCACAGGTGTCGGTAATTGCTACTAAACGTACATACACACCACCGAATTCGATAGAGGTTGTTGAGGTGCAACCTGTGACGCCCTTGGAAGCCAAACCGTTTGGGTTTGAATAGTTTGAAGTTGGAGGCGGCGGCCGTGGAGTCTTTGTGGCGCCTTCGATGCACACAGAGAGTCACGACCAGTCGCCCATGCAAGTGA
>JASAMZ010013755.1:0-11484 GCA_030248115.1 Linhomoeus sp. GSCO2_2 | reverse complement strand
TTGCTCGGCAGGTGGGTGGCGTGGCGAGCGCTTAACCATGTTGCAAATTTTGGGAAGTTTTTTCTATGCAATTCTGCACTGTACAGTTGGTAGAAGAACTTACACTAAGACTGCTCAGTTGTCCGAGCTCTCTGTCTATGAAGGAGCACTAATTTGGAATTGATCTGCCCAATTTTATCTGCCTGTCTCCTCTGAGACGAGGCAGAATGACAGGACTCTGTCATAACGTGTCTTACGACCCAGGCGAACCGAATAATTGCCCGTTTCCTTTGGACATAGGCACGCGACGCCACATTACAGTGGTATGTAGGTACAGTAGGCGGCTATGGATGAAATTTGGAAGTCTTGTTAAGTTGTTACTCCTTAGAAGCGGCTTTCAGAGGGACAAACCACGGCATGTCGCGACAGACATCATCGGAAGTGTATCACACCAAAGAGCGAAGCCTTCATTTCTCAACTTGAAGCCCTTTGAAATGCCGTTGGCGAAGCTGAAATACTTTCATGGGCACAAAACGCGAATATATATACACCTATGCATTTAACAAAATCATGCAATACCTATGTAACTATGTCCCGCCCAGTTCAAAGGGCTTCAGTGCGTGCGTGCGTGCGTGCGTGTCGGTGTCTGTCTGTCAGTCACTCCAAGTTCCAGCTGCTGAGGGGCATTCCGGCGAAGTAGACGCCGTCCGGCCGACCCCGACAGCGACGGGAGTTGTAGTTGGTGCGACCTTGCCAGTCCAGACCGCACGCCTCCCTCTCCACCACCACCACAGGCCCAGGCGGCTGCGCCTGGGAAACAAGTGAAGTGAATTTTGGTAAAAAATTAATTAGAGCAAATTGAGAAATATATGGCTTTGTTTCTAAACGTGCCTGGACAGGCTGTTGAGCGTGCAGGTAGCGAGGCGGCTCCTTGGGAGGGGCCCTGACCGATTTGATGTCTCGCTTCTCGGCCTTCCGCCGCGCCCTGCAGTCGCGCCAGCAGCACTGGAAATAGACAGTAAGCAGATGAGCAGTAAGTACCCCTCCCCCAGTTTGGCTACGCTACATTGTCTTACACTTCGACATGCAGGCATAGATTATGTGACGTGATGTCGTCAGGTACCTACATGGACGGAGTAACCTCTGCCGAAAGAGGGAGAGCAGTGATTGGAACTAGTGCCTTTAGCCCGTAGGTGATTGTCCATAGTCAAAAGTGGACTGTCATTTGCCAATCTTCGATTGTTAAAAATGCAGTGACCCATGGTGTGCCACCACTGGTCGCGAAATGCAGAGACCCATGATGCACCACCACTGGTCGCAAGATGCAGAGACCCACAACGCACCACTACTGATTGCAAGATGCAGAGACCCATGATGCACCACCACTGGTCACAAGATGGAGAGATTCATGACGCACCACCACTGGTCGCAAGATGCAGAGACCCATGACACGCCACCACTGGTCGTAAGGTGCAGTGACCCATGACGCACCACCAATGGTCGCAAAATGCAGAAATGCACGACGCACCACCACTGGTCGCAATATGCAGAGACCCATGACACACCACCACAGGTCGCAAGACGTCGAGACCCATGGCATGTCACCACTGGTCACAAGACGCAGACCTACTGGTCGTAAGATGCATTGACCCATGGTGCACCACCATAGATATTTGCAATAGCCCATAGACAATTTGAGACTGTGCCCCTGCCAGTGCCTGTGTTTACTTACACTACTGATGTGCCTGTGAGTATACATCAAAGGTGTTTGAATATAGCCATAGAAGTTGGGCATTAGCCATGACGATGTTACATCGTGCCCCTGCCAGTGCCTACAATTAGCACTGTGCCACTTCACGTGCCTGTAAATACACGTCAGGGTCTCACAGCGACAACTCTGTAGTGAATCATGACATGACAGTGCAAAAGTTCCTCGAAAATGACCCTCAGGCAGTCTTTAGTGCTCAGAATGTACTGTGCAGCCGATATTTTCATGATTTTCATGGAATTTAGACATCGGCCAAAGTCCAGAATAGGAGGTTTTGATCCTCGCTTGATGGCGGTTCTTTTGACGTATAGATCATCGCGATCCGTCAATGCTGTCTAGAGTTATCGTGTTAACAGACAGACAGACAGACAGACATACTCTATGCCGCTTAGTATATAGGACTAGAGCATTTAGCCCGTAGGTGATTGTCCATAGTCAAAAGAGGACTGTTATTAGCCAATCTTCGATAGTGAAAACATGCAGTGACCCATGGTGCGCCACCACTGGTCGCAAGATGCAGAAACCCATGACCCACCACCACTGGTCGCAAAACCCCGTGACCTGTGACATGTGACCACTGGTCACAAGACACAGGCCCATGTCACACCACCACTGGTCGTAAGATGCATTGACCCATGGTGCACCACCATAGATATTTGCAATAGCCCATAGACATTTTCAGACTGTGCCCCTGCCAGTGCCTGTGTTTAATTACACTACTGTTGTGCCTGTGAATATACTCCAAAGGTGTTTGAATATAGCCCATAGAAATTGGGCATTAGCCATAACGATTTTAGATCGTGCCCCTGCCAGTGCCCGCATTTACCATCATGCCTGTTCTTGTGCCTCAGAATACATGTCAGGGTCTCACAGCGACAACTCTGTAGTGAATCGTGACACGACAGTGCAAAAGTTCCACGAAAATGACCCTCAGGCAGTCTTTAGTGCTCAAAATGTACTGTGCAGTCGATATTTTCGTGAATTTCATGGAATTTAGACATCGGCCAAAGTCCACAATAGGACGTTTTGATCCTCGGTGGATGACGGTTCTTTTGACGTATAGATCATCGAGATCCGTCAACGCTGTCGAGAGTTATCGTGTTAACAGACAGACAGACAGACAGACATACTCTATGCCGCTTAGTATATAGGACTAGAGCCTTTAGCCCGTAGGAGAATCTCTATGGTCAATAGCGTAATCTGCAGAGCATGACGGAGCTAACGCAATCATCGAATTCAGTGCACTGCAGGACAGTACAGTTAGATCTCAAGTCGTTAGACCCTGTGCCATTGTCAGTGCCTATGATGCTAAGATCTCTCCATCTCCTGTGCCTGTGCATACACAATAGATGCTTGGGTTTAGCCCGTAGACAATTGGCTTTAGCCCATAGGATATTTCAGATAGATCTCAAGCCATTCGAACCTGTGCCCCTGTCAGTGCCAACGTTCAGGATCGCGCCAGCTCGTGTGCCTGCAAATACACAGTAGACTCTTGTGTTTAGCCCATAGACATTTGTGTTTAGCCAATAGGACATTTCAGACATATCTCAAGACATTTGACACTGAGCCCCTGCCAGTGGCTACATTTACACTCACCAGCTCCTGTGCATGTAAACACGCAATAGATACTTGGGTTTAGCCCGTAGACATTTGGGTTTAGTCCGTAGGAGATTTCAGATAGATCTAATGACATTTGAAATAGATCCAGAATAGTTTGATGTTGTGCCCCTGCCAGAGCATGGAGTGCCTGCGAATACACTTTGGAGTCTCACAACGACAACTCTTTAGTGAGTGGTGACACTGTAAATGTCCCGCACTACGATTTGAAGTTGATGTTTCGCGTGTTGGCGTACAGTTCGCGCGTCATTGCCGCTGTGGCCGCCATTTGAATCAGCATGGTTTAGCAGAATTGTGCACCTCACAGTCGAAATTGTTGAAATTTCATGGAATTTAGACTTTGGTCAAAGTTCTAAATGCAAAGATGCAAAACTACGTGTTCTGACGGTCAGTTTAAGCCATAGATCATCGCGATCCGTCAACTGTAGCGAGCGCTAGAGCGCTGACAGACAAACAAACAAACAAACAAACAAACAAACACACGGACAGACTCTTGCCGCTTAGTAATATGGAAGACGCTACCGACACAACTGCTGAACGGAACATCACAACCATACAACTCACGCGAGCACACCCAGTACGCGAGTACGCGTATCGTATCGTAGCGCGTATAGTATGATGAGAGTACTACTCTACCAGAGCGGTGGGGGCGACGCCCAGTAGGAGGACGATGCCGAGAGCGATTCCGAATCCCAGGCCGAAGTTACTCCACTCGCTGCTACTGCTTCCGCCACTCGGAGTGTCCGACTGCTCCGCTTGCGCCACGCTGTGAGGTCCGGCGAACAGCCAGGCGTTAGCGCCGTTGCACTGAAGTGTTTGGAATTGAACTTCGCTACTGAATTGTGGAGCGAACACAACACAGTAGCTGTCTTCCTCTCACCAGAAGCGAGAGCAGCAGCAGAGCCTTCGCTCCCACGACCATCGTCTTCTTCTCCTTCGGAGGCGCCATTGCACAATCGGCCACAAACACTGACTGACACCCTTTTGGATTGACGTCGACTCAACTTGGATTTGGACTGACGCTCACTCAGCCTCGCTTCGACTTCGACTCTTCTTGATTGACTGAGCGAATGACGGAGAATAGAGAAAACTTGGATGACTGTGATTGAGCACGAGAATTCGAAGTATGCGAGCAATTGGATAAAGCCACGCGCAGGCTACACTAACACTAAACTTCTGGGGTCGAAGTGCGTATGAGAATGTGGGGATGCTGGATTGTGTCTGTGCGTTTTTTCGCCGCGCCTCAGCGCGGCGAGGTGTATATGTTACCGTGACTCCCCGGATCCAGTGAAAACCCGTTTATCCGGGTTTTCACTGGTCGACTTAGTGAAAACCCGGATATCCGGGTTTTCACTGACGGGTTAGTGAAAACCCGGATAATGTCAAATTATCCGGGTTTTCACTGAAAGTTTAGTGAAAACCCGGATATGCGAGATTTCGTGGGAGGATCGTGAAAATCATGATTGCTGTGTTTTCACAAATATTTTCGAAGAAATAGCGTAGAAATCAAGGCTTCTATAGTTTTCAACACTGCTGACGAAACAAGTGCTTTCGAATGGCAAATCGCGCTGTTTGTTGCGCGAAACAAGCGTCGTGGAGTGCGAAACGTGCGATCTTATGCAATACCTTGATCTTTGCCGAGCCGCCTCTTTCACAATGCCAAATGTTTGCGACCAATTGGCACGTCTGGCTTCAACAGGCGGCTAAGTATACGGGAAATGTGCATCCCGCTTACAGTTTGCACGCGACTGAAAGTTGTCGCAAGCGTTGGTACGGAGGGAGGGGGCACAGCCGGCCTAAGCAGGAGGTGAAGTATATGGAGGAGTGCTTATCTCACTTACAGTTTGCACTAAAACTCTGTCGGCGTCGCGCCTGGCGGGTCTCAACTGAGGCTTAGCGCGACCACCAACTTCAGGGCGCGCTCCGCGCGCCCTGAAGTCGGTCACGGGTCGCGTTAAGCCTACGTTTCGCCCCCCCAGACTGCGCCGCCGACTGACTCTTGTGCACTGTGGGCGCAGGGCGAGCCTAAGCATAGCCTGATTTGGAAGGTTCTAGCAGTGTATTGCGCGATTTTGAGCATATTGGAGAATTATCCGGGTTTTCCCTAACCTATCAGTGAAAACCCGGATATCCGGGTTTTCACTAACTCAACAGTGAATACCCGGATATCCGGGTTTTCACTAACCAACTCAGTGAAAACCCGGATATCCGAGTATTCACTGAAGACGGGTTCTCCCGGTCACATATATATACGGATGACAATGTCTGTCTGTGTGTGTGTCCGTCCGTCCGTGCCACCGAAGTAAAGTCAGTGGCATATGTGGTCAAGTAGAGTCGATGTCGCTGAGTACGGATCCGATGTCCGTTTCTGTTGCTAATTTCGCATTTTCGAGATATTCGCAATTAAAATTCGAAAATGTCGAAAATCGACTTTTTTGTTTGATGCGCTAGCCGCGAAATTTTTTCAGAAATGGAAAGGGCATAGACAGAGGATAATTTGTAGCACAAAAGAATTTTTTTGGAAATGCGGAATTTAATAGAAATACGCGATTATTCGTCAAAATTCCACAAATTGACAAAAATAGAACGTCATGTATTGACGAATGTGAATGCAGAAATGGAAAGGTCGTATGCCAATAAGAATTTCTGACATAGTTTTGCAGTTTTTAATAATTGCAATTTCGAGATATTTTCAATCAAAATATTTAAAATGTCGAAAATCGGCTTTTTCACCTGATGATATACTGTAGCACCGAAATTTCTTCAGAAATGTAACGAGTATAGACTGCAGATAATTTGTAGCGCAAGAGAATTTTTTTGCAAATATGAAATTTAATAGAAATACGTGATTATTTTTCAAAATTCCACAAATCAACAAAATAGAACGTCGTTTTTTGACAAATTTGAACGCAGAAATTGTAAGGCCGTGTGCCAATAAGAATTTGTGACATAGTTTTACAGTTTTAATAAATTCCAATTTCGGCATATTTGAAAGTAAAATTTAAAAAATGTCAAAATCGAGATTTTCGTCTGATGGCTTTTCACACAGGTAGGAAACACCAGACAAACGGCGTCGTATCATGCCGATAACATATAGCGAGCGCGGCGATACCACTGAGCTTTAGATCAGCTGTACAGATAAGCGTATCGTGGGGGTAGCTGCACTTGGTATTAAGGTACACATTCTCAAGACACTCTCCAGATGCGGCTAACGATGTGTACAAAGTTCACTGCACTGTTCACCAAAATTTGACAGACACAAAGTATAGGTTGAACTTTTTACACACACAGCTTGTCGTTCAAACTGTAGATCCAGTAATCATTTCTACCAGAGCGCTTCTCTGTCAAGCGAAATCACAAGCGACTTTCGGAGGGACAAATCACAAACCATCAAGTTTGACTTCAATCAAGTTTTACACGCACGACAGACAGGCGGACAGAATCAGACAGTGTATCACGCATCGGAGAGCAAAGGATTCTTGTTCTTCTTCTCACAGAGGCTCTTTGAATTATTGTTGTGGTGAGGCCATGCACAACGAATGTTACATACACGTACTGTAACGCCATCTTATAATGTACTTTCAGATGGGCGCACCAAAGCAGTACGGGGTGAATTTGGCAAATATGTAGGAGGATTCTGGATGAATGAAATGGTTCGGTGAAGCATACTTTTGGACAATACTCTGTACTTCAGTCACGCTTTGCGCTAACAATGCAAAGAGCCTCTTTTCTTGGATATCCTTCAGGGTTCAGGAAGCTCTGCATGCGGCGTCCTGGTGGTGATAGCGGTGGTGGTGGCGGCACCATTGGTGGTCGCCCCACATGTTCCCGCAGCGCTGTCCCTCTACCACGATCAGTTCCACGGGAGGCTCTTGCACCTGTATACAATTAGAGTGGAGAGAGTGTAGAACAGTTGACACGGAGATTGAATACAATTAGAATTCTACATATGTGGAATTCCAACATGGGGCGGCGGCGGCTGTTGAACGGGCAGGTAGTGGGGCGGAGATGGAGGAGGGGCCCTGACCAATTTGATGTCTCGCTCCTCGGCCTTGCGGCGCCTCCTGCTGTCCTGCCAGCAGCACTGCAACGAACACCTGTCGAAGATCTAGGATTCGTGTGATGTAGGCAGACGGGTGAACAATCGACAACAACTTGCGGTCTCGTTCTGTAAGTGATTAGAATCCACCCAAATACGAACCAGGGCGATGGGGACGACGCCCAGTAGGAGGACGATGCCGAGGGCGACTCCGAATCCCAGGCCGAAGCTACTCCACTCGTTGCTACTGCTTCCATCACTCGGAGTCTCCGACTGCTCCTTCTCAGTCTCGTAGCGGTCGGGCCAGCCGAACAGCCAGGCGCCGGCGCTGTTGCACTGTGAATTGATCGGTCACTTTTGCTCCATCGAATTGGGGTCAGGCACCCCCCCCCCCGCCATTTCATCTCACCCCACCAGAAGCGAGAGCAGCAGCAGAGCCTTCGCTCCCACAACCATCGTCTTCTTCTCCTTCGGACGCGCCATTGCACAATCGGCCACAAACACTGACTGACACCCTTTCGGAATGACGTTGACTCGACTTGGATTTTGACCACGCTACTTTCTATACTCTCTACTCACTACTTTCTATTGGCATTATAGACCAGTGATCGAATGAAGTGCGACTGCCGTGGTGATTGCTCAAAAGGGGCAGTCGAAGCACGGTAGGCATTTATGCAAACCAAATGCCAGCGTACATACATGCTGTACCTACATGTAGTCTTTTGGGCTTCCCAGATTCCCACTTGTGAAGGATAGCTGTGTACAAAATGGAGTCCGTTGCGTAGTTTCATGCGACTCTTTCGATTCTTGTGCCAAATACGATAACTGCCTCCGTAGGTAGTATAACGGTGTGTCTGTCAAACGAGATCTCAAACGACTTTTTTCGCCCGGCCTCAGCCGGGCGAACCCCTACGAGAGCTTATCGTGCGTGCGTGCGTCCGTCCGTCCGTTCGTTCGTTCGTTACGCTCGCAGATCTCGGCGTCGGTAAGTTGTAGGAAGGAGATCTTGGGCTCTTCGGAAAGGTCTCGACTCACTGAGAATTGCGCTAAGAGGTTTCGAAATTCAAAACTTTGAATTGCGCGCGCTACAGTAACCCGAAGGTCAAAACTGAAAACGGCTCTAATTCGCTCGTCTTACGTCGTAGAGCGGCGCGCGATAGGTCAACTAAAAGGTCTCGACGTGCTCTTTCGTTTGCATTAAAACTTTTGTTAATTACGCAAACACGCAACACGAAAAGCGCCATTCTCGCGTTTTTAACGCAGAAATCGCTCTAACTCGCTCAGCGTGCGTCGTAGGGAGATGATCTTGGGTTGGTTGGATAGCTCTCGACTCACTGATCATTTGTTGTTCTATTGGTCGAAACTCAAAAGTTTGAATTTCGGGAGCTACAGTAACCCAAAGGTTTAAAACGCGAAACTTATCTAACTCGCTCGTCTTTCGTCATAGAGAGACGATCTTGAGTTCGCTGAATAGGTTTCGGCACACTGATAATTCCGTTAAGAGAAGTCGAAATTCAAAAGTTAGAATTGCGCGCGCTACAGTAAACTGAAGGTCCAAAACGCAAAACGGCTCTAACACGCTCGTCTTACGTCGTAGGGCGGCGTGCGATAGGTCAACTAAAAGGTCGCGACGTGCTCTTTAGATTGACGTAAAAAAATTTGTTAATTGCGCAAACACGCACCACGAAAAGCGACATTCTCGCGTTTTTAGCATAGAAATCGCTCTAACTCGCTCAGCGTGCGTCGTAGAAAGACGATCTTGAGTTGCTGGATAGCTCTTGACTCACTGATCACTTCTTCTTCTATTGGTCGAAGCTCAAAAGTTTGAATATCGCGAGCTACAGTAACCCAAAAGTTCAAAACGCAAAACTTCTCTAACTCGCTCGTCTTCCGTCGTTGAGAGACGATCTTGAGTTCGTTGAATAGGTTTCGTCACACTAATCATTCCGTTAAGAAGAAGTCGAGATTCGAAAGTTTGAATTTGGCGAGCTACAGTAACTCAAAGGTTCAAACAGCAAATCGGCCCTAACTCGCTCGTCTTACGTTGTAGAGCGGCATTCGTTCGACCGTTTGAAACTTACGTTGAGGCAGTTGTTGAACGGTCATTCCTAAAGAAAACTTTTGTTTTTTAAACTCTTGTCTTACGAACAACTTTGTCTGCTAAAAAAATTAATCCCGGGCGATCCCGATGTTGCCCCTGCAACAACCGCTCAGAATGCGTGTGTCTTGCTCAAAAAATAATCCCGGGCGATCCCAATGTTGCCCTGCAAGAACCCCTCAGAAAGGAGCGTGTCAAAAGTAGCGCATGAATAGTGGACTCCGGGCGGGTTTACGCGTCATATCGGAAAGGCTTCGAAATACTTTACAAAAGTATCCACTCTTTTACTCTTCCACTTTAAAATACTCACAAACCACTCTGTATTAATAGAACAACTCAACTTTTTTAAAACAGCTTGTTCTGAGAATCAAATCACAGCTGGCGACAGACAGACAGCACCAGAAGTGTGTCACGTTAAAGAACGCAGTCTTCTTCTTGCGAATCAGCCCTTTGAATTGAAGCATTGTATGCGACTGTTAATTCCAGCTGATTATTGTTGCTGCTTGGGTGGACACTTGGACTTGACTTGACACTTGGAACGAAATCATATAACTTTTGGCAAAACACCATTCTTCTGTCACACCAACTAGCGGAAACGAATTGATATCCTTGAGTTTGGTCTAAAACAAAGAAATTTGTGATGCAACCAACAGTTGTAACAGTGAGAGGCAATTTCGGTAATTTCGGACGTCGTCTAAATCTTTTGTTACCGCCAAATCTTCGCAACACGACTGCCTATATTAGGGCAAAACATTGTTGGTCGGTTCTGCTCACACGATGTAGAGCACCTTGAAGTTAGAAAATGATTTGCAGAAGTACATAGCATGTGGTATAGCCGCATATCCTCCAATAAGTTCCACTCTTCATTACGTCTTGCAGAGCAGAGCGCCGAAGTTGGAGAAGGGGGGGGGGCGCTGATCAGAGTATTTACGATAGGTATTTATGGTAAGTGACCACGAAGAGGCTCCAATTCAAAGGGGGCCAAGGCCTCGTTGCGCATTTCCCTTCCACTCCATCGAGAGGTAATAGGTTCAGGCGATCCTGCAGGAGTCGCGGTCGAGAAGCCAGGATTGGTTGGGGGCCAAGATCCTGAGACGCCTGCGCCTTTCCGAGCTGCTGCTGCTGCTGGCCGACAGGATCACGCGCGCGGGAGAAGCTGCGACCTGCAACGAAATGCGCCAGTTTCGAAAGAGTCGCGCTTTGCATTCGAGCTTCACACAAGCTACTTTCAAAACAAAATGATGTGATAATGTTACTTGCAGATGCAATAGTGCTGAAAAGCAATAAGCAAACCTGGTGCGGCATCGGCAGTTGAACGGGCAGGTAGCGGGGCGGCGCCTGAGGAGGGGCCCTGGCCAATTTGACGTCTCGCTCTTCGGCCTTGCGTCGCCTCCTGGCGTCCCACCAGCAGCACTGCAATCACAGTGCATGCGTTTCACGGGGCGGCTGATGGTACGTGGATACTTGCTCTTGTGACACGGCCCGTCAAGGCTCGACTCTGATTTACTTATTCTGCACAAGCAGTAAGCAGGTAAGCATAGAAGGGAACCCTCCACAAGGCGCAATAGTGCGTCTTCTGGAGGATTCTGGAGGAGTGTCTCGTATTCTGCTCAATTCAGAGAGTACTCTTACCAGGGCGGTGGGGGCGACGCCCAGAGGGAGGACGATGCCGAGAGCGACTCCGAATCCCAGGCCGAAGCTACTCCACGGGCTGGCCCAATTTCGCCGTCACTCGGAGTCGTCTGCCCTGACTGCGCCGTCTGCGCGCTGCTGCACTGCAAGATGAGAGGTCGACTTTCGCCACTTCCAAGCGACTTGACTGACGCTTCCCCCTCCCCCCGACCTTCACAACTGACCAGAAGCGAGAGCAGCAGCAGAGCCTTCGCTCTCACGACCATCATCGTCTTCTTCTGTTTCGGAAGCGCCATCGCACATCAGCCACAAACACCGACTGACTCACAGCCGTTGGATTGACGTTGACTC
>JASAMZ010013754.1:0-16552 GCA_030248115.1 Linhomoeus sp. GSCO2_2 | reverse complement strand
TATTGCTGAGCACGCGCACGCCTGCACCCTGGATCTGCCCAGACATGATAACAGAGAAGGGACGGCGATGGCCGCCCACTGCGCTCAAAAGCGGTCACGCGTTCGCGAAAGATAACGTCAAAATCAGAGCGCGTCAGTCTGACGACAGAAGTTACAGATCAGTGAAGCTGCCACTTCGCGAATCGTGAGATACTGGTGAATGGGGAATGTGGGCTGACTGACGTGAGCCGCGCGTGGGAGTGTGATAGCCCACGCTGAAGGTAGATGTCGTTCTGGTAGTGATTGCCGACATTGGTCCGTTTCAGGGTGGTGCCATTGATAATGCTGGCTGCCTTGCCAGCGAAACGTCTGGTGAAATAATCCCCCGTGCTGTTTTGCCCGCCAGTGAATATCAGCGATGATGCCCACTGGTTCTGCGGAGAGAGGAGACATGCCATTGTCCCTGGATTCATGTTCTCTTTGGCTTTGCCCTTGACCTCAAGCATTTAAATTGGTCTGTCCCTTGTCCTTGCCCAGTATCTGACTTTCCAAATTGGCTTGCTTCGCCTTGTCGCTAAGGAGATATCACGTTCTTCCGGGTTCAATTTGCACTTCACCACACGGTCTTCAATCGTTCAGATTCCACCAGATAATGCCGCTCCAGTGCGTCCTGGTGTCTTGTTTTGCCAACGCCTCGAGGCTGCAACCGCCAGCGGCAGCAACCGCGTTTCATGGTGCCATTGCAGAGCTCGTCTGCTCTCATGGCCCCAGAATGCAGGCGGCATTACGGTCAGCAAAACGGCATCTTGCTGAGATCTCCAGCGCGAATGGCGACAGTCCGGTGACAGGAATACCTTCCAGCACTGAATACAGCCATCCCGCCCGGTAATCATGCCCCTGATCGGTTTCAGCTACTCCTGCAGGAGACGAGGCTGCGACACGTTGTCCGCACACGCCTGTCGTTATCAGTCGCGTGAGCTAACCGCCTTGTACTGGTTCACCTGGCTATGATGCCAGCCGGAGTCTCGGGGCTCATGTCCTTTTTCCCATTACGGTGCCTTGAGGAATACGATGCGGCGGCCGTGAGCAACACTGCATGATCTGGAAGTCGTCATACTCGAACCGCTGCCTTGGCAGTCTCCTGCGTTCCAGCCGCGTCGCCAAAGCCCTGACAGTATGGGTGAGGGATGGCGGCTGTCATTTACAGGAGTCCGTCCAGCACACCTGGCCAACTTCCTTCTGGCCTACCCATCGTCGGCCGTGAATCAGGTGACTTGCTCTTGTTGGCCAAGGAGAGGGCGGCTACCTGGAGATCGACTACGGCAACTTGGCCATCCCAGCACCCATTTCTGCTGCCGCCTTGCCACCTGCCTCTACGCCCTCCAAAGCGTCCCCGCCGTTCTGAAGGCAGCGCGACAGGATGGGGACTCCCAGCTGGCGGGAAGTCTCGCCAGGGCCATCCTTATGGCGGACACACCCTCTTTATCACCCTCCCGTACGTACGTGGCCTGGGCTATCCTCACCGCTGTTTGGGCTCATCAGGTGGCTACCACCACGGTTGCTAGCAAGCAGACGATGGGAACACACACAGCATCCAGTCCCAGGAGAGGCGGGGTTGAGGGGGAGGGTTGCCTAACCACCACCCCCCTCCACGCTTCGGAATCGAACACCAAATCCAAGTATCTTCTCTTAACGAATACGAAGACAGAACTTTCGCTTGCAGGACTTATGTTTTTGCAACTTCATTGCTTGTTTGTTTGCTCAGGCCGGTTGCGACGGGCCAACGCGAAGTCCTACCTGGGACTCTTCCTGGGTCTCACGGGCCTCAACATGCTCTGCTGTCTTGTCATCTCCACCTGTGCGGACTGCTTCATTACTTGCCTTCTTCTGATGGTCTTGAAGCGAAGTCCAGTTCACCAGCTGGTGCAGCGTCAGCTGGTGGGCTGGTCTTCGGTGGTCAGCAGTGGGCCCAGACGTCTACGACATGGCGGCATACTCTTCTACGTGCTTCTCACTAGCAAGTACAACGCCTCCTTCAAGTGGTTGGTGACCTCGATTGGCCAAGGACTGAAGGAGCCCCAGTCGTCAACGCTCGTTTGGCCATCGCGATGACGAAGGGAAAACTCTTCGCTTCTCGGCATGCTCGCTGGTGATTACCGCACAGTTACGGACTGGCAACGGCGTCCTCTTCCACGTCGCCATCGTGTACAGAGAAATAATGGCTGCACATAATAGCTTTACTATAGTTTAATACAATTTGCATGCATCCCTACCATTAAGGTGTAGTACGATACATCCTGTAACTTTTGTTAAGAATAAAGATTTGCCCAGCTGCTGTTAATGTGCTCAGCAAGTGTTGAAAGGAAATAACGAGGACTGTCTTGCCTTCAGTTGCTGCCACAAGCAACAACCAATCAAAAGAGACTGCAAGCCAACGAAGGTTTCCAGTTCTGCCATAGGCACCACTGCTTCCAAGACAGCAACAGCCGATTCCCTAATTCAGCTTCTCTCCCTCCTCCTCCTCTTTGTCTCCTGGTACTTCTGCAATTCGCCAGCCTGTGCCTTTCAAATGGGCAAGCTTCTTTTGCCAACTTCAACTGTTGATATCTGGGCTGCAGACAGCAGCCTCATTGGTGCAACAGCCCCTCCAGACAAGCGTCCCACAGCTCTTCAGAGTTGTCCCTTTCACAGAACCAATAGTTGACCAGCCTGCTTAGAACATTTTCTCAGGCCCGTGGCACGACCCAGAGATTGTTGTCCTGATCCACAGCTGAGACGGAGGGCCTTTCTTGGGACCCCTGTGGCACCTCTGATGTTATGGTTGCTTCAGGCGCTCTGCAACTCAGGGGTCCCACCAGTGAAGCTCAACGGGAGATGTGATGAGTGGC
Organism: Linhomoeus sp. GSCO2_2; assembly: GCA_030248115.1. NCBI lineage: Eukaryota > Metazoa > Nematoda > Chromadorea > Monhysterida > Linhomoeidae > Linhomoeus > Linhomoeus sp. GSCO2_2. The sequence continues at coordinate 13,685 of JASAMZ010013754.1, read as the reverse complement.
TGGGAGGCATAGTAAACAGCCAGTATGGACTACTGTAAGAGAGCTTTGAACTCGGAGTAACTCCGGGGCCCCAGTGGACTGGGGTCTGATGCACCAGTACCAGCCCTCCAAGTCCCAGAGCTTGACGGTGCCTGTTGCCAGAGCCAGATAGCAGCATGGTCCTTAGTGAAAACAATATCTTCAAATAGAAAGTTTCCTACAATCCATTGATGATGCGATTGACGTCCCCCATTTCCCCACCTCGCCCACAAAGGCGCACGATCTCCACGTAGGTCTTGCTACCTAGACAGAACATCTGAAATCCCCAGGGCAGTCAGGATAGTGACTGACGCGCAGTTTCTCATCGTCAGCGGTGGCCACAAATCTGCCGTCTGGACTCAACTGCACATCAGAGCAGCGGAAACGACCCAACAGAGCAGCCGCCGCCCTTCAGAGGTTTCCTGCCATCGTCGTCAGTCTCCACGGTGGCAGAGGCTTCAGACGTGGCACCACCCACGCAGGCTTCAGCTGCGGCAGCCCAGCGGGAGTGGCTGCCACCTTTTGTCATGCCCAGCACAGGATCCACAGATGTTGCTATGCCATCTTCTACTGAGAAAACTGTCGCCATTGAAAACACAAGCGGACGCCGTTATTACGTCAGTGATTGCAAGGTGTTCGATCGCAGAGGTTGAATCAAAGTTGCGTCGCCAATGGCAGACACGCCCCAGGTTGCGACCTGAAACATGCAAATCAGCTGCTAAGACGGTCGTTTAAACGATCGTTGCAAATAGTCTGAGCGATAGACTCACCAATTCCCGTTGAGCCACTGCCAGCAACTTTCCTGTAGGTGAAATGGCCGCTGCCAAGCTTGAGCTTAACAGTTCTGTCTTCTGCCGAACTAAGGCTGACTGGGCCTTTGTATCGCCATTCTCAGCCTTCTGGTCAGACACCTTTCGGTGCTGACTATTCGCATTAATTTCGAAAGTGACATCCGAAGCTCTGAAGCTTCACAGGGCCATCGAGTGCAGAGGTCGACGTCGGCGTCGATCAAGCAGAACTGCATTGCCCACTGCCAATGCGACGAGAACTGCAGCACAATCGGGCCATTGCTCCTAATCCCTTTGCTTTCAATTAAACGGCATGAATGTTATTTGGAAGCAACACAAAACGTTGGCAAAACAGTAGAAATCTCTATACCCGAGGAGTCGTGAATCGTGACCACAATTTTCACGGAAAACAACAGAGAGAATCATTTATTCAGTTTCGACACAAAAATCGACAAGACGCAATACTTTCCGATGAACGAATGAATTCACGACTCTCTCGCTTTCTTCTTTCCTCTTGTCTGCCCTCACTCCCGGGTAGTGTGTGACTTCTGACCGGTGGTGCCATTTGCGACGACTTCTGCAAACAATGACTGGATAGAAGAAAACGTCCGATATCTTCCACATAAAACCTCACCCTTCCCCTTCCTCCCCCTCCTTCTCCTTCTCTCGTTCCTCCCACTGTTCTTCGCTTTCAATTCTTGCTCTTTCATAGTCGAAGTTTTCTTTGGTTGATGAGAACCAGGCTCCATGCAGGGAGCTTCCACTTTTCCGGATTCTCGCGAACTTTCAGGTACTCGGGATCGCGATCCGTGTAGCGGTCGGCGAACTATTCCGAGATATTCGGAGCAACAGAACTGAACCAAGAAGATGATGTATCGCTCCGAATATCTGGAATCTCTGTTCGCCGACCGCTACACGGATCGCGATCCCGAGTACCTGAAAGTTCGCGAGGAATTCGGAAAAGTGGAAGCTCCCTGCATGGAGCCCTGGTTCAGTCGACCCAAAAGAAACTTCGACTATGTGAAAGAGCAAGAATTGAAAGCGAAGAAGAGACAGTGGGAGGAACGAGAGAAGGAGAAGGAGGGGGAGGAAGGGGAAGGGTGAGGTTTTGTGGAAACTGTGAACGTTTCTCTTACTTGTGCAAGTCATCTTGTTTGCAGAAGTCGTCGCAAATGGCACCACCGTCGCGAGAAGTTCACGCACTACCCGGGAGTGAGAGAGGGCGAGAAGGACGAGGGAAAGAAGAAAGCGAGAGAGTCGTGATCATTCGTTAATCCGAAAGTATTGCATCCTGTCGATTTTTGTGTCGAAAATTTGAATAAATCGGTTCTCTATGTTGTTTTCCGTGAAAAATTGTCGTCACGACTCACGACTTCCTGGGTCTCGAGATTTCTACTGTTTTGCCAACGTTTTGTGTTGCTTCCCAAATAACATTCATGCCGTTTAATTGAAAGCAAGAGGATTAGGAGCAATGGCCCGATTGTGCTGCAGCGATTCTCTGGTCGCATTGGCAGTGGGCGATGCGGTTGTACTGCTTGATCGACGCCGACGTCGACCTCTGCGCCTCATTCGATGGCCCTGTGAAGCTTCAGAGAACTCGGATGTCACTTCAGAAATTAATGCAAATAGTGACGCGAAGGTGTCTAAGACAGAGGCTGAGAATGGCGATACAAAGGCCCAGTCCAGCCTAAGTTCGGCAGAAGACGGAATATCTGTAGTTCAAGCTTTGGCAGCGGCCATTTCACCTACAGGAAAGTTGCTGGCAGTGGCCTACAACAGGAAATTGGTGAGTCTATCGCTGGACTATTGAACGATCGTTAGAACGACCGTACTTTAGCAGCTGATTTGCATGTTTCAGGTCGCAACCTGGGGCGTGTCTGCCATTGGCGACGCAACTTCTGATTCTACAACATCTGCCGTAGATCGGACGCCTCTGCAATCACTGACGTTGCATAAACAGGCGTCCGCTTTGTGCTTCGATGGCGACAGTTTTCTACTGGTGGGAGATAGGCATGGCGACGTCTGTCGATATCCTCTGCTGGGCATGACAGAAGGTGGCAGCCACTCTGCCACTGGGGCTGCCACAGCTGAAGCTGCTGCCATGGGTGGTGCCACGTCTGAAGCCTCTGCCACCGTGGAGACTGACGACGATGGCAGGAAACCTCTGAAGGGCGATGGCAGCTATCTATTGGGTCATTGGTCACTGCTGCTTGATGTGCAGTTGAGTCCAGACGGCAGATTTGTGGCCACCGCTGACAGAGATGAGAAACTGCGCGTCAGTCACTATCCTGACTGCCATGAGATTCAGATGTTCTGTCTGGGTCACAGAGCCTACGTGAAGTCGTGCGCCTTTGTGGGCGAGGTGGGAAAATGGGCGTTGGATCGCATAATCAATGGATTGTGAAGCTTCTATTTGAAGATATTGTTTTCATTTAAGGACCATATCCTATCTGGCTCTGGCGACGGCACCGTCAAGCTCTGGGACTTCAAAGAGGGCTCACTACTGCAGTCCATGGACCAAGTCCACTCCGACCCCCAGGAGTTACTCCGAGTTCAGAAGCTCTCTTACAGTAGTCCATACTTGGCTGTTTCCTATGCCTCCCAGCCATTCATTCGCATCTACAAGTTGAGCTTCACTGGTGGGACCCCTGAGATTGCAGAGACGCCTGAAGCGACCATGGTCGTCCAAGAGGTGCCACAGGGGTCCCAAGAAAGGCCCTCCGTCTGGGACCACTGTCTGGATCAGGACAACAATCTCTGGGTCGTGCCACGGGCCTCAGATGTTTCGCCGGCTGGTCAACTATTGGTTCTGTGGGAAAGGGACAACTCTGAAGACTGCTGGACGCTTGTGGAGGGGCTGTTGCGCGATCAGGCTGCTGTCTGCAGCCCAGTATTGCAACAGTTGAAGTTGGCAAAGGAGGAGCTGCCCCCATTGGAGAAGGCAGCCAGCTATGGCAATCTGCAGAAGTACCAGGAGACAAAGAAGCAAAGACAGCAGAGGAAGAGAAAGAAGTTGGATTAGGGAATCGGCTGTTGCTGTTATTGGAAGCCATGATACCTATAGGCAGAACTGGAAACCTTAGTTGGCTTGCAGTCTCTTTTGATTGGTTGTTGCTTGTGGCAGGCAGTTGAAGAAGGCGGTCGTCCTCGTTATTTCCTTTCAACATTTGCTGAGCGCGTTGACAGCCATGGGCAAATCTTTATTCTTAACAAAAGTTCCAGGGATGTATCCTACTACACCTTAATGGTAGGATTGATGCCAATTGTACTTCAACTATAGTCTAACAACTCTATGCAGCCGTTGTTATTTATACACGATCGGCAACATGAAAGAACACATGCCAGTCCGTGGGCTGTACAACAAGTAATCACAGCGAGTACAAGAAGCCGAAGAGTTTTCCCTCGTCAGTGGCGATGGCGCCAAAAAAGCATTTGACGACTGGGGCTGCCAGCCTCTTCAGTCCTTGGCCAATCGAGGTCACCAACCACTTGAAGGAGGCGTTGTACTTGCTGGTGAAGAGCACGTAGAAGAGTATGCCGCATGTCGAGTTGACGTCTGAGGCCAGCTGCTGGGCCACCAAAGACCAGCCCAGCTGACGCTGCACCAGCTGGTAAACTGGACTTCGCTTTGAGACCATCACGAAGAAAAGCAAGTGATGAAGCAGTTGCAAGAGTCCACAGGTGGAGATGACAAGACAGCAGAGCATGTTGAGGCCCGTGGAGCCCAGGAAGAGTCCCAGGTGGAGCTTCACGTTGGCCCGTCGCGACAAGACAGTCGCCTGACAAACAAACAAGCAATGAAGTTGCAAAACTAAGTCCTGCAAGCGAAAGTTATATTTTTCGTATTAGGTTCAAGAAAATTCTTTGATTTGGTGTTGGGTCCGAAGCGTGGGGGGGGGGGGGGGGTGGTGGTTAGGCAACCCTCCCCCCAACCCCAACCCCCACTCTCCTGAAGCTGGATACTGTGTGTGTGTGTGTGTGTTTCCATGGTCTGCTGCTAGCAACCGTAGTCGTAGCCACCTGATCGAGCCCAAACGTCGGCGGTGGATTAGCCCAGGCCCCGTACGTACAGAAAGATGATAAAGAGGGTGTGTCCGCCGTAGGGGATGGCCCTGGCGAGACTTCCCGCCAGCTGGGAGTCCCATCCTGTCGCGTTGCCCCTCAGAACGGCGGGGACGCTTAGAAGGGCGTAGAAGAGGCAGGTGGCAGAGAAGGCGACGGCCGCCAGCCGAAATGGGTGCTGGATGGCCAGAGTGTCGTAGTCGATCTCCAGGGTGGCCGCCCTCTCCTTGGCCAACAAGAGCAGAGTCACCTGATTCACGGCCAACAATGGGTGCGCCAGAAGGAAGTTGGCCAGGTGTTCTGGACGGACTAATATGTTGAATGGGCAGCCCGCATCCCTCACCCATACTGTCAGGGCTTCGGCGACACGGCTGGAGTGCAGGAGACTGCCAAGGCAGCCGGTGAGATCTGTGACGACTTCCAAGTAGTGCAGTGTTCTCACGGCCGCCGCATCGTCTCCGTCGCCTCTAAAGGCGCCGTAGATCAAAAGGAGGGACATGAGGCCCCCGAGGACTCCAGCTGGCGTCGTCACCCAAGTGTCGAACCAGTACAAGGCGGTTAGCTCACGCGACTGACCATGTGAGCGCAGGCGTGTCGCGACAACGTGTCGCAGCCTCGTCTCCTGCAGGAGTAGCTCGAAGTTAAAAATAGGGCAGTGGAGCATTGCCCGGGAGCAGATGGTGTCCTTCAGTGCTGGAAGGTATTCCTGCAGCCAGAACTGTCGCCATTCGGCACTGGAGATCTCAGCAAGATGCCGTGTTGTCAGCCCGTAATGCCGCCACGTCATCTGGGGCCATGGAGCCAGACAGTCTCCAATGACCGCCATGTGAGAAGTTAGATTCTGCGCTGGCGGTTGCAGCCTCGAGGCGTTGGCCAAACAAGACACCAGGACGCACTGGAGCGGCATTCTGTAGTCGAATCTGAACGATTGAAGACCGTGTGGTGGAGTCAAATTGAACACGGAAAGACATGAGTCTGTCCTTAGCGACAAGGCAAAAACAAGCCAATTTGGAAAGTCAGATACTGGGCAAGGACAAGGACAAGACAATTTTAAATGCTCGAGGTCAAGGGCAAAGCCAAAGAGAAGAACATTAGTAAAATCCAGGGACAATGGCATGTCTCCTCTCCACAGAACCTAATTGGCATCATGACGTGATGTTATTCACTGCGCGGGCAAAACAGCACAGAGATTATTTCACCAGACGTTTCGCTGGCAAGGCAGCCAGCATTATCAATGGCACCACCCTGAAACAGACCAATGTCGGCAATAAGCTACAGAACGACATCTACTTAAGCATGGGGGCTATCACACTCCACGCGCGGCTCACGTCAGTTGACCCCACATTCCCATTCACAAGTCTGTCACGATTGGCCAAAATGAGGGCAGCTTCACTGATCTGTAACTTCTTGTAGTCAGACTGACGCGCTCTGATTTTGACGTTATCTTTCACGAACGCGTGACCATTTTCGACGCAGTGGGCGGCCATCGCCGTCCCTTCTCTGTTTCTTAGTGTGGGGAAGATCGCAGGGTGCAGGCGTGCGCGTGCTCCTCCCACCCGCTTGCTGATGCGACGCGTCGTCATGCCTATGTAGGATACGGTCGCACTTGTCGGAGGGGGTACTCATACGCCACGCTGTGAGGCTCCTCCTTGGGTTCGTCGAGTTTCTTGTAAAGAAGACCCCCAGAGTGACCCCTTTTCTGAAGCGCACTTTGAATCCCTGCGACTGCAAGTAACACTGCAGCCTCTTGGCGAGCAGACGACCGCAAAATGGCAGAGTGACTGTAGGGCCTTTGTCTGAAGGTAGCTTGGGGCCCAGTTGCCTGGACTCGAACAGCAATCCCCTGACCAGACCGTCGGTCGTAGCCGTTGCTGATCAGTCCTTCAGGCCCACGAGCTCCAGTTCACTCTTGAGAGACTCCGCGGTGTTGCAGTACCTTAGGGCTCTGTGGCGCTGGCTGTTGATGACAGAGACCAGAAGACGATCTCGGAACGCATGCAGCTGGATGCAAGTACCTAGACAGTGGGTGGGCTTCCTCAGACACAGAGGTGGAAACCACTCCCCCTTGGTCCAGTTGGATGTGTAGATCCAAAAACGGTAGAGCTCCATTCTCAGCTGTTTCAGAGGTGAATTGCAGTTTGTCAGTCTTGTCAAACCGGTTCATGTGCTGAGTGAACCGGCCGACAACACTGGCGTCCTCTGATTCGAACAGGCAGAAGCAGTCGGCGTATGTACCTGGTGTAGAGGAATGGCTTGTACTGCTTGGGGCAGTACCGCAGGCGCTCCCTCTCCACGAAGTCCATGAAGAGCTCCGCGACGGCGACTGAGATGGGACTGCCCATTGGCAGACCCTGCTGTTGAGCGTATTTCGTACCGTTGAACTGCAAATAGTTGCAATTCAGAACCGCTCTGAAGATGTCGATCAGCAGGTCGATAGGAGCTTCTCTGAAGACGCTGGAACTATGTCTCCAGTTCTGTTCAGTTGTCTTGAGTATTCTCGGCAATTGTTTCAGGAAGACGTCGACGTCCACGTTGTCGTACAAGGCAACAACGTCAAGACTGGCCATGACAATACTCTGTCGATTGGTCATGTCCAGTTCTTTCAGTTGTTGCACGAAGCTGGCCCCCGAGTGGCATCTGTTGACAATTCGTGCAACAGCTGGCTTCAGCAGCAAGTCCAACTGTTTTGCCACCTGTAGGGCTCGATGGTCCAGGGATGATAACTCGCATGGGTTTGCCATTTTGCGGTCGTCTGCTCGCCAAGAGGCTGCAGTGCTACTTGCAGTCGCAGGGATTCAAAGTGCGCTTCAGAAAAGGGGTCACTCTGGGGGGTCTTCTTTACAAGAAACTCGACGAACCCAAGGAGGAGCCTCACAGCGTGGTGTATGAGATCCCCTGCGACAACTGCGACCGTGCCTACATAGGCATGACGACGCGTCGCATCAGCAAGCGGGTGGGAGAGCACGCGCACGCCTGCACCCTGGATCTGCCCACACTAAGAAACAGAGAAGGGACGGCGATGGCCGCCCACTGCGTCGAAAATGGTCACGCGTTCGTGAAAGATAACGTCAAAATCAGAGCGCGTCAGTCTGACTACAAGAAGTTACAGATCAGTGAAGCTGCCCTCATTTTGGCCAATCGTGACAGACTTGTGAATGGGAATGTGGGGTCAACTGACGTGAGCCGCGCGTGGAGTGTGATAGCCCCCATGCTTAAGTAGATGTCGTTCTGTAGCTTATTGCCGACATTGGTCTGTTTCAGGGTGGTGCCATTGATAATGCTGGCTGCCTTGCCAGCGAAACGTCTGGTGAAATAATCTCTGTGCTGTTTTGCCCGCGCAGTGAATAACATCACGTCATGAGTCACACCAGCAGCAGGAGTGAGAATGTCAGCTTTAAACAAGAATTACTAATTGGCATCACCTGAGTTGAGCGGGCGTGAGTCGGTGAAAGGACTGAAAGGCTTTTGAGGGGTACCCCCAACTACTGGTGCCGGTGCCATTGCCCCATCTGAGGACGTAGTTGACTCTTTCCACTATTCTGAACAGAGGAATGCACAGTTGCATCCTGAATTCAGTCAACACACTCAACTTCGTCACTCTGAGCTTTCTCTCCATCTGCAAAGTTGACACCACACACACCTGTTGTGGCGTTGACTCCCAACGAAGTCCATTTCATCTGTTGGTACCATGACAAGGAACCAAACAAGCAACCTCGCCACCGTACCTTTGGCAAGTTTCATGTTTGAGATCCTTATTCTTCACATAGGGGAAGAATGTACCGGGTTTTTCCGCTTAAGCGCCCTCGCCCCCCCCCCGCACAAGCGCCCCGGGGCGCTTACGAGGTTTTCACTGCCCCATAAGCGCCCCGGGGCGCTTACGTAGTGCCCAAGTTTTTCGCTGCGCTGGCAGTAAAATAGGGAATATGATGGGAAAATTACGCGAGAAATTGTTGAATCCTACAACAGCAACACACTTTGACACGAGTTTTAGTGAGCTGCGAAGTTGTAAACTGTTTGATTTGTGCATGTGAGTGGGTCTGCAGAGATGAAGGAAGTTATTTATGTCGCCCACATCAAATTATAGAGCCTCAGTTTCTGTTAAACTTCAGTGAAACTGCAGGTCGGCATCTAGGCGACGTCTTTGGGGCTGGAAGTTGTCAGTTGGACACTTAGACAACCTTATTAGGTAATGCAAATAATACCACAATAGGTCCCCAGAACTCTCCTACAGTACTTTAGAGCATTTTCCGATTAAGCGCCCCGGGGCGCTTACGTGGCGCCAACTTTAGGTCATCTGAGGAGTGAGGACCCATTTCAACGTAAGCGCCCCGGGGCGCTTAAGCGGACAAAACTCGGTACCGTTTGGCCTCGAGATATGTACCTTGCCTTCTTTGAACTGTGAGACAAGACAGATCGATGAGGGCTAAGAGCGCAGAAGCTGACTTCGAAGGGAGACGAGGTCGGTTTCTTTGGAAACGGTGAGAGACGGACGTTGAAAGATTGCTCTCGGTGGGAATATTTATCGCCACTCGGCCTGTACAGAGTGCTTCAGGAAAATCTGCTATTTTAACTTATATATAGCAAGACACGATGGCTAATGAGTGTGTGAGGGCGCTCTTAGATCAGGCCAGCCGTCCGGGGGATGCAGCATGCGCCATGCGGATACTCCACTAATTGTGTATACCGACGCACCAATGACTCTTCTGCTGTTGTGGCATCCTGACACATCGGAGCGCAAGAGTAGTGCTGAATTCGTGATCGCCACCCCTTACAGTAGCAATCCAGAATCGACATAGGTACATACAACACCCCTAACCTCCCATAAATTCCCAGAACAGTTTGGGAGTACGGTAGCATGCTTACTTACATAGATTGCTCATCATCACTCTCTGCAGCCTCCCTCTCTCTTCTCGGCCACCGTAACTGATGCTCTGGTGAAGTCGAATCTTCTGCGGCGACCGTCCCATCCCGTCTGGTGTTCCACGTAGAACTTGCGGTAGAAGGGTAGGCCCAGTACAATCTGGCCCGCAATTCGACGTCCGCTTCCCATGCTAGACCGGAAGTTGGCCGTTGGGACAAAGAGCTTCTTGCAGTTGTCGCCTTCGTCGCCCACTCTGTTGGGGGCGCTCTGTTTTGCAAACTTTGTCTCCTGGCATACTCATGAACACCGTGGATAGGTCAGCACAACCACCCCTTCTACCTCTCGCGCCTTGGCGCTCATGACACGATCGGAGCGAGGGGGGAGGCTCTTGTCCGAGGATTAAGCGTAAATTAAAATGTTCCTGTCAACTACGCTCATTTTGCTCAAACTTTCTCTAGACCTGCGTAAGGCTTCTAGAGCCAAACCAGAACGCCTCCCTCAACACCATATCACTGCCAGTCATGGTGAACCAGCGGTGTTCCGGCCTGTTTCTGCCCACCCACTCTGGTCCCCTGCTCTTGCGAATCGAGACCGTCGGCTGCAGATCTGAACAGATGGGGGAAACTATGTACCACTGTTGGAATGACTACCCACCGACCAGTCATGTACAACAAAGGACTGTACATAATGCGGCAAAGGATGGCGCTCTATGTGACTAACAATGCTAACGATAAGTTTGTGCCAAACGGAAGCCAGTCGTCTGACATACACACGAATGAGCTAACACTTTCTTTTATACCTTTATCACGGCGAGAACCCATATTCAGTCGGAGCCTGATTACTCGGGTTCCCACTAGAACCTTAGGGAGAACCCGAATTAACACGATTACTTGCAGAGGGAGCTGTGCTACGCCAGATTCTCAGTCTTAGGCTTTTGTTATTCTCATGTTTATGCTTATGCTTACGCTTGTGCTTAGGCTTAGGCTTAGGCTTAGGCTTAGGCTTAGATTTAGGCTTAGGCTTAGGCATGTAGGCCTAGGCTTTGGCTTAGCCCTAGGCTCAGCCTTAGGCTTTGGCATGTAGGCTTAGGCTGAGGCCTGGGCTTAGGCTTAGGCATGTAGGCCTAGGTTTTGGTCTAGCCTTAGGCTCAGGCTTAGGCTTAGGTTCCGTACACCCGTCGCAGAAAGCGACGATCCCCGCGAAAGGTTGTTAGTGTGACAGTCTGAGGAAGGAGCTTCGTGCTGCGCCGAAGGCGCCATCAAGGCTGTTTTCCAAAGTACATACGACGCCAGCGAGCTTCTTTCTGCGGATGCGTGGGTTATGCCGATCGATTCGACCCTGGTACTCCCCATGTGAGACCTCAAGTGCACCACTTTTTACGGAATTGGGTACTGACACTGCATCACGGCAGAGACAACATAATTGTGTGACTGACCTTCTGCTCTGGAGCAAGGGAAGAACATCTTTGTACGACCGTCCGGCTTATTTTCCATTATGAAGTTCCTCATTGGGGTCTATATCCATGCGTAGCGATGGGTGCGCGGCACTTCTCTCCATATCAACAAGTTTGTCTACGATAGGTACACTCTTGGCAAATGACACGGCACTATGGAACACTTAAACTCATTTACAAAACACTGAAACAATGCAAAGTTTACAAACCACACTGAACAATGCAAAATTCATAAAACACGCGCAAGTGCGGCACTCCCAAAAATGTCGACTTTGAGGTGTAGTTTAACCTTTGGCGACCCACTGTCCAGATAACCTATGACTCTCCACTGGTAGACCTTTGTAGGGTTACTGTATTCCACTCTGAGGTCCACCCAAATGCAGTGGTGATACGAGATTGAGTTTTCTCTCATGTCCGATGGAAGATCGTGCAGTGGTATGGTTCTGAACCGCTCCTGAAGCCACCAAGATGGCATTTGTTTCAAGTTAAGCTTTGTAGTTGATGAATTTTTGCAGACCACGCGAGCAAATTCAACCCATGGGCAATTACAGTGTGCAAGAATTGAATATCTCTGATTTCGCCATAGTAAGTGATCATCAGGGCTTATGGTATGTATCCCCGAGACCACCTGTCTACGCCAATCCTCTGCGTGGTCTCCTACACGAGCGCAATCTTCACTGCTTACCTCAGTGCCAGGCCGGGCGCACTGTCTCAGCAGCGACTCTCCAAACGCCACTATCCCACTGGAAACTTCAGGGAAATCCGTCGGTTGCTCATCTCTGACGCTATCGTCGTCTTCGGCGCGCTTCCTCTCCACGAAGAACGATATCACCCCTTCGTGTGTCACCAGTCGACTGCCCTGCAGTGACTTGAATAGGTCCCTGATGGTCTCATTGGCTTGGAATAGTCCCTCTGAATCCTCTGGCACAGTTGGTGGTCGAACTCTTCTGAGACCAACTCCTGACAGCCAAAGCTTGTCTTCCGGTCTGAACAGCGCCTCTAGGCATAGGGCGGTTACTCGGCTGGACGTGACCATAGGAATACCTTTGTGGCAATAAACCAGCATCGCGCTATATACAATACAAACGGCCTAAATGACGTTACCATCACAAAATAGCATTCAAAACAAGCTGTGTGTGTAAAAAGTTCAACCTATACTTCGTGTCTATCAAATTTTGGTGAACAGTGCAGTGAACTTTGTACACATCGTTAGCCGCGTCTGGAGAAAGTGTCTTGAGAATGTGTACCTTAATACCAAGTGCAGCTATCCCGACGATACGGTTGTCTGTACAGCTGATCTGAAGCTCAGTGATATCGCCGCGTTCGCTATATGTTATCGGCATGATACGACGCCGTTTATCTGATGTTTCCTACCTGTGTGAAAAGCCATCAGACGAAAATCTCGATTTTGACATTATTTAAATTTTAATTTTAAATATGTCGAAATTGGAATTTATTAAAACTGTAAAACTATGTCACAAATTCTTATTGGCACACGGCCTTACCATTTCTGCGTTCAAATTCGCCAAAAAACGACGTTCTATTTTGTTGATTTATGGAATTTTGAAAAATAATCACGTATTTCTATTAAATTTCATATTTGCAAAAAAGTTCTCTTGCGTTACAAATTATCTGCAGTCTATACTCGTTACATTTCTGAAGAAATTTCGGTGCTATATCATCAGGTGAAACAAGCTGTGTGTGTAAAAAGTTTAACCTATGCTTTGTGTGTGTGTGTGTGTGTGTGTGTGTGTGTGTGTGTGTGTGTGTGTGTGTGTGTGTGTGTGTGTGTGTGTGTGTGTGTGTGTGTGTGTGTGTGTGTGTGTGTGTGTGTGTGTGTGTGTGTGTGTGTGTGTGTGTGTGTGTGTGTGTGTGTGTGTGTGTGTGTGTGTGTGTGTGTGTGTGTGTGTGTGTGTGTGTGTGTGTGTGTGTGTGTGTGTGTGTGTGTGTGTGTGTGTGTGTGTGTGTGTGTGTGTGTGTGTGTGTGTGTGTGTGTGTGTGTGTGTGTGTGTGTGTGTGTGTGTGTGTGTGTGTGTGTGTGTGTGTGTGTGTGTGTGTGTGTGTGTGTGTGTGTGTGTGTGTGTGTGTGTGTGTGTGTGTGTGTGTGTGTGTGTGTGTGTGTGTGTGTGTGTGTGTGTGTGTGTGTGTGTGTGTGTGTGTGTGTGTGTGTGTGTGTGTGTGTGTGTGTGTGTGTGTGTGTGTGTGTGTGTGTGTGTGTGTGTGTGTGTGTGTGTGTGTGTGTGTGTGTGTGTGTGTGTGTGTGTGTGTGTGTGTGTGTGTGTGTGTGTGTGTGTGTGTGTGTGTGTGTGTGTGTGTGTGTGTGTGTGTGTGTGTGTGTGTGTGTGTGTGTGTGTGTGTGTGTGTGTGTGTGTGTGTGTGTGTGTGTGTGTGTGTGTGTGTGTGTGTGTGTGTGTGTGTGTGTGTGTGTGTGTGTGTGTGTGTGTGTGTGTGTGTGGGTAGTTTTTTGGCCTTCCTTCGTTCAGTTACGCACTGTATTGCTGGA
>JASAMZ010013753.1:0-14915 GCA_030248115.1 Linhomoeus sp. GSCO2_2 | reverse complement strand
TATTACTCCAGTTGTTTATGGAGGAACCTGGTGGTTTGAAAGAAGGGGAGGAGATGGGAGGGGCGTGGTTGAACGAGTGGTAAATGAAAACTTAGTAGATTCTTCTTTCGATATTCTGATTACTCTAACTCAGAAAGAATTCGACATCGCACTGTCTGCGCGTAACGTTTGTAGCGCTGGGTAGTGCGAACTCACAGTGACGGTGAGCACTAGAAAGTTGGGCTTGTCGATCAGTCCCAATCCACAAGGCAGGGGATCGTCCGTCGACTTCGTGATTCTGAAGCGACTGTATGATACTGAGTGAAACGTCAGTATGCATGCGCGATCTTCCCAGGATGGCCCGGCGTAAATGGTGGCTCGTTGGAGAACGTTCTTCTCCGCTTCGGTCAGCCCTTCCAACTTGACCTCAAAGGCCGCGTTTCGACTGTCGGTAAAGTATTCGATCTGAAGTTTTGAATCGAGTTTGAGATCTTTTGAGAGTTGCATCAAGGCTATAGAGTACCGTGCGTGCGTGCGCGCGCGCGCGTGCATGCAGGCGTGCGTGCGTGTATCTGCAACTGACTATTTTGAATTTCGACTTCTCCTAACGGAATTATCAGTGTGCCGAAACCTATTCAGCGAACTCAAAATTGTCTCTCCATGACGAAAGAGGAGCGAGTTAGATAAGTTTCGCGTTTTAAACCTTTGGGTTACTGTAGCTCCCGAAATTCAAACTTTTGAGTTTTGACCAATAGAAGAACAAATGATCAGTGAGTCAAGAGCTATCCAGCCAATCCAAGATCGTCTCCGTACGACGCACGCTGAGCGAGTTAGAGCGATTTCTGCGCTAAAAACGCGAGAATGTCGCTTTTAACGGTGCGTGTTTGCGTAATTAAAAAAATTTTTAATGCCAAACGAAAGAGTACGTCGAGACCTTTTAGTTGAGCTATCGCACGCCGCTCTACGACGTAAGACGAGCGAGTTAGGGCCGCTTTGCGTTTTGACCTTCGGGTTACTGTAGCGCGCGCAATTCAAACTTTTGAATTTCGAAGTTCTTAGCGACATTACCAGTGAGTCGAGACCTTTCCGTAGAGCCCAAGATCTCCTTCCTACAACTTACCAACGCCGAGATATGAGAGCGTGACTAACGGACGGACGGACGGACGGACGCACGCACGCACGCACGAAAAGCTCTCGTAGGGGTTCGCCCGGCTGAGGCCAGGCGAAAAAATCTTAGAATCGGTAAGTATACTGTAAATGGTACAACGAGTCGCCATAAACATACGCTCATCTGCTTCTTTATTTTCTTCTTTGCTTCATCACTTAGCTCCCCAAAAGCTTGCGAAATCGCCAAGGCAAGAAATAGAACGATGAACTTCATGGCGTTCTGTAGATTCACAGCCACTGTTCGAAACTGCGTGTAAATCGCGCGTGATGCGATTAGATGGGGTTTCACTTCTGACAACAGTACAGACTTTCGAGAGACTCTTTTGATCGTTCCGCTCCGCTTAGCCCATTTATTTCTGGCTGCCACTCAATTATGAAGCACTACAGGAAGAGCCACATCAAAGGTTTGAATTTAGAAGGGCCGAATTTAGCAGACGTCAAAGCATACGTGTAACCGGGGGGGGGGGGGGAGGGGGGGTATAGAGGGGGGGGGGGGGGGGGGTAAGCCCCCCCCCCCTAGCCAAAAGTGTACCCCCCCATACCCCCCCCCCCAGGTACCCCCCTCCCACCTTCCCCAAAGGAACCCCTAGAATTTCACAAATTTTCGCCTGCGACGATTAACAAGCTTTGTCTAAAAACTGTGGCACCACGTTGGCATCAGTGTAAACTTTAGAGCGTGTGCGCGATAATGTGCACTGGATAGTGAAGTGCCGCTAGACATGTAGTCGACAATTTGGTGGGGTTTCGCCGCAGATGGTCTTGGATTTGTTCGTGGTACTTGATCCACATATGGATCAGAAAATTCGCCGCAGGCACACTTTGCGCCTATAATTGTGGAGTGGTGACTGATCCATAAATGGATCAGAGAAATTCGCCGCAGGCACACAGTGCAATAAAAGCATCTAAATGAGACGACGCCCTATTGAAAAGGGTATAAATGGGACGACGCCCTATTGTAAAGGGCATAAATGGGACGACGCCCTATTCTTTTGGGCTTAGGGCCTAAAATTGTCGAAATTTGGGAATTTTAACAATACCCTTGAAAATATCCCTAACTTCGTCAATTATAAAATTTGAAACTATTTGTTAAATACTTGGCAGACTATGCTCGATACATCCGTGCAAAAAACTTTTGAAATTTAAGCTGTTTGAAATTGTCGAAATTTGGGGATTTCAACAAAACCCTTGAAAAAAATCCCAAATTTCGTTAATTATAAAATCGTAAACTATTTGTTAAATACTTGGCAGACTATGCTCGATACATCCGTGCAAAAAAGTTTTCAAATTTAAGCTGTTTGAAATTGTTAAAATTTGGGAATTTTAACAAAACCCTTGAAAATATCCCTAATTTCGTTAATTACAAAATCTGAAACTATTTGCTAAATACTTGGCAGACAATGCCCGACACAACCATGTGAAGAAATTTTGAAATTGAAGCCTTTTGAAATTGTGTATATTTGGCAATTCTGACACAAACCTTGAAAATATCCCTAAATTCGTTAATTATAAAACCTGAAACTATTTGCTAAATACTTGGTTCATTAATTATAAAATCTGAAACTATTTGATACATACTTGGCAGACTATCCTCGACACATCCGTGAAAAGAAATTTTGAAATTTAAGCCGTTTGAAATTATCGAAATTTGGGGATTTTGACAAAATCCTTAAAAATATCCTAAATTTCGTTAATTATACTTGCTGAAACTATTTGCTAAATACTTGGCTGACTATGCTCGATACATCGGTGCAAAGAAGTTTTGAAATTTAAGCTGTTTGAATTTGTCGAAATTTGGGAATTTTGACAAAAACCTTGAAAATATCCCTAATTTCGTAAATTCCAAAATCCGAAACTATGTCACAAATTCATCGCGTCTTATGCCCTTTCCATTTCAGCAAAAACTTTGTTGATACGACTTGTAAATAAAAGTGTCATTTTTGACATTTTCATACTTTAATTGTAAATATCTCGAAATAGGGAAATTAGCAACAGAAACGGACAACGGCACGTTACTCAGCGCATTGGACTCCATCGGGTGGCACTAACCGTCATGTTTAGTTGTTTGACACAGACAGACAGACACACACACACACGAACAGACATTAGCGTCCGTATATATGTGACCGGGAGAACCCGTCTTCAGTGAAAACTCGGATATCCGGGTTTTCACTGAGTTGGTTAGTGAAAACCCGGATATCCGGGTATTCACTGTTGAGTTAGTGAAAACCCGGATATCCGGGTTTTCACTAATAGGTTAGGGAAAACCCGGATAATTCTCCGATATGCTTAAAATCGCGCAATACACTGCTAGAACTATATTTCCATTGCCTGTAGGCCGTTTGGTTCCTTCCAAATCAGGCTATGCTTAGGCTCGCCCTGCGCCACAGTCCACAAGAGTCAGTCGGCGTCGCAGTCTGGCGGGTCGAAACTTAGGCTTAGCGCGACCGGTGACCGACTTCAGGGCGCGCGGAGCGCGCCCTGAAGTTGGTGGTCGCGCTAAGCCTCAGTTGAGACCCGCCAGGCGCGACGCCGACAGAGTTTTAGTGCAAACTGTAAGTGAGATAAACACTCCTCCATATACTTCACCTCCTGCTTAGGCCGGCCGTGCCCCCTCCCTCCGTACTAACGCTTGCGACAACTTTCAGTCGCGTGCATATTGTAAGCGGGATGCACATTCCCCGTATACTTAGCCGCCTGTTGAAGCCAAACGTGCCAATTGGCCGCAAACATTTGGCATTGTGAAAGAGGCTGCTCGGCAAAGATCAAGGTATTGCATAAGATCGCACGTTTCCCACTATACGACGCTTGTTTCCCCGCAACAAACAGCGCGAGTTGCCATTCAAAAGCACTTGTTTCGTCAGCAGTGTTGAAAAGTATAGAAGTCTTGATTTCTACGCTATTTCTTCGAAAAGATTAGAGAAAACACAGCTATCATGATTTTCACGATCCTCCCACGAAATCTCGCATGTCCGGGTTTTCACTAAACTTTCAGTGAAAACCCGGATAATTTGACATTATCCGGGTTTTCACTCACCCGTCAGTGAAAACCCGGATATCCGGGTTTTCACTAAGTCGACCAGTGAAAACCCGGATATCCGGGTTTTCACTGGATCCGGGTAGTCACGGTAACATATATACTCGCCGCCCTGGGGGGCGGCGAAAAAATAGCAAAATTTTCGCCTGCGGCGCTTGAAAATAACCACATTTTCGCCTGCACCGCTATATTTTGGACGTTTTTGACCAAAATTAAGCGATTTTTGGCACTTTTTCGCCTATTTTTGAAAAATTTTCTTATTTCGCCGCGCCCCAGCGCGGCGAGTATATATGTCACAGGCGATGGCCGTCTTCAGGCGATAGCCGTCTAGACGGCTGTCGCCTGGTCGATCAGGCCGCGGCCGTCTAGACGGCAATCGCCTGATGCGTCAGGCCGCGGCCGTCTAGACGGCAATCGCCTGATGCGTCAGGCGATGGCCGTCTTTTCTTTCTCTGTATTAGTTCCGGACACAGCATATTCCTTCCAGTTCAGGCTATGCTTAGGCTCGCCCTGCGCCCACAGTTCACAAGAGTCAGTCGGCGTCGCAGTCTGGCGGGTCGAAGCTTAGGCTTAACGCGACCGGTGACCGATATCAGGGCGCGCGGAGCGCGCCCTGAAGTTGGTGGTCGCGCTAAGCCTCAGCTGAGACCCGCCAGGCGCGACGCCGGCCGAGTTTTAGTGCAAACTCTAAGTGGAATAAACATTCCTCCATTTACTTCACCTCCTGCTCAGGCCTGCTGTGCCCCTTCCCTGCTAACGCTGGCGACAGCTTTCATTTTGAAGACGGCTGTCGACTGGTCCATCAGGCGATAGCCGTCTTTTCGAGCAGAAGACGGCCATCGCCTGACGCACCAGGCGATGGCCGTCTTTTCCCCGAGAAGACGGCCGCGGCCTGATCGACCAGGCGATAGCCGTCTAGACGGCTATCGCCTGAAGACGGCTACTGACTGCAACATATATACGGACGCTATTGTCCGTTCGTGTTTCTGTCTGTCTGTGTGTCTGTCTGTGTCAAACAACCAAGCATGACGGTTAGTGCCACCCGATGGAGTCGAATGCGCTGAGTAACGTGCCGTTGTCCGTTTCTGTTGCTAATTTCGCTATTTCGAGATATTTACAATTAAAATATGAAAATGTCAAAAATGACACTTTTATTTACAAGTCGTATCGACAAAGTTTTTGCTGAAATGGAAAGGGCGTAAGACGCGATGAATTTGTGACATAGTTTCGGATTTTGGAATTCACCAAATTAGGGATATTTTCAAGGTTTTTGTCAAAATTCCCAAATTTCGAACAATTCAAACAGCTTATATTTCAAATCACGCAAAGGATTTCAGCATTCTCGGTGCGCAATGCGAGATAGAGTCGTTGGTGTTGGTGGGGGGGGGGGGGGGGGGGGGAGAAACGTACTAGAACGCGTGACACACACAGTATCACAATCGGTCTACGACAACTGGGCGCCGCCGACTGGGCGCCGCCAACTGGGCGCCGCCTTAGCATTAGCCTAAGTGTGAGCTTAAGTGCAAGCCTAAGCGTGACTGCAAGCATAGATAGGTCAAAAGCATAAGTCTACGACAAATGGCCGACAAGTCATAAGCCAAAACGTGAGCTTAGGGTACTCTTAGCAAGCTTTTAGCCGACTTGTGTTTAGACTTCAGCCTAAATGTACGCTTATAGCGCCGCAGGCGAAAATTTTGGCCGATTTTGGCCTATTTTGGTACAAAAGTGCTATAGAATAGCGCCGCAGGCGAAAATTTTTTGCTCTGGAGGTGCTGCCGCGCAATTTTTTTTTCTCGGGAGGGGGAATGGGGGGGGGCGGTTTGGCCGAATGGGGAGGGCCGGACGCACACCCGCCCACCCCCCCCCTGGATCCGCTACTGGACACATGTACTGTATTTTATTCGACACCCCCCCCCCCCATCCTGATGTGCAGCCTCAATCATGGTGATATTGCATGCTTATTTGCTGATAGTTTTATTTGCTCTCCTTGCTAACGTGCTTGTTAGTAACACGCACCTAGAATCATCAAAGAACAAAGAAGCGATACGCGTCTCAAACCAGACTATCTGTTTGAGTAGTGCACGATTCAAAGTTCTGTTTCTCCCAAAGTATGTAGCATTCCTTCTTGTTAGCAGATTTTGCTTGCGACCCGGTTGAAATCCTCTAGCCTCCTCTGACTTTCAATGGTCCGATGACGCGATGAACTTCTCTCGAATCAGGTTCTGATGGGCTGTCAGCAGCAGTGCAGCGTTCGGAGCCTCGTGCAGGGCACTGGAATAGGGTAGGAGCTGAATCAGTACACACGTGTAGCCGGAAGGAGAGGAGGGCTTGAGGCAATCCCCCCCCCCCCCCCCCCCCGAAACTTGAGGTGAACAACGCATTGGACATGCGCCCCCCCCCCCCCAAGTCCACAAAACATAACAAGCTGTTTTAAAAAAGTTGAGTTGTTTTATTAATACAGAGTGGTTTGTGAGTATTTTAAAGTGGAAGAGTAAAAGAGTGGATACTTTTGTAAAGTGTTTCGAAGCCTTTCCGATATGACGCGCGCCCGCCCGGAGTTCACTATTCATGCGCTACTTCTGACACGCTCCTTTCTGAGGGGTTCTTGCAGAGCAACATTGGGATCGCCCGGGATTAATTTTTTGAGCAAGGCACACGCATTTCTGAGCGGTTGTTGCAAGGCAACATTGGGATCGCCCGGGATTAATTTTTTTAGCAGGTAAAGTTGTTCGTAAGACAAGGGTTAAACAAGCTGTTTTAAAAAAGTTGAGTTGTTTTATTAATACAGAGTGGTTTCTGAGTCTTTTAAAATGGAAGAGTAAAAGAGTGGATACTTTTGTAAAGTATTTCGAAGCCTTTCCGATATGACGCGCGCCCGCCCGGAGCCCACTATTCATGCGCTACTTCTGACACGCTCCTTTCTGAGAGGTTCTTGCAGGGCAACATTGGGATCGCCCGGGATTAATTTTTTGAGCAAGGCACACGCATTTCTGAGCGGTTGTTGCAAGGCAACATTGGGATCGCCCGGGATTAATTTTTTTAGCAGACAAAGTTGTTCGTAAGACAAGGGTTAAAAAACAAAAGTATTTCTTTAGGAATGACCGTTCAACAACTGCCTCCACGTAAGCTTTCAAACGGTCGAACGAATGCCGCTCTACAACGTAAGACGAGCGAGTTAGGTCCCATTTGCTGTTTGAACCTTTGGGTTACTGTAGCTCGCGATATTCAAACTTTTAAGTTTCGACCAATAGAAGAACAAATTAATGATCAGTGAGTCAAGAGCTATCCAGCAACTCAAGATCGTCTCTCTACGACGCACGCTGAGCGAGTTAGAGCGATTTCTATGCTAAAACGCAAGAATGTCGCTTTTCGTGGTGCGTGTTTGCGCAATTAACAAATTTTTTACGCCAAGTGAAAGAGCACGTCGAGACCTTTTAGTTGTCCTATCGCACGCCGCTCTACGACGTAAGACGAGCGTGTTAGAGCCGTTTTGCGGTTTGAACCCTCGGGTTACTGTAGCGCGCGCAATTCAAACTTTTGAATTTCGAGTTCTCTTAACGGAATTATCAGTGTGCCGAAACCTATTCAACGAACTCAAGATCGTCTCTCTATGACGGAAGACGAGCGAGTTAGACAAATTTCGCGTTTTAAACCTTTGGGTTACTGTAGCTCCCGAAATTCAAACTTTTGAGTTTCGATCAATAGAAGAACAAATCATCAGTGAGTCGAGAGCTATCCAACCAACCCAAGATCGTCTCCCTACGACCCACGCTGAGCGAGTTAGAGCGATTTCCGCGCTAAAAACGCGAGAATGTCGCTTTTCGTGTTGCGTGTTTGCGTAATTAAGAAAACTTTTAATGCCAAACGAAAGCGCACGTCGAGACCTTTTAGTTGACCTATCGCGCGCCGCTCTACGACGTAAGACGAGCGAGTTACAGCCGTTTTCCGTTTTGACCTTCGGGTTACTGTAGCGCGCGCAATTCAAACTTTTGAATTTCGAAGTCTCTTAGCGACATTACCAGTGAGTCGAGAGCTTTCCGTAGAGCCCAAGATCTCCTTCCTACGACTTTCCAACACCGAGATCTGAGAGCGTGACGAACGCACGCACAGACGGACGAACGAACGCACGATAAGCTCTCGTAGGGGTTCGCCCGGCTGAGGCCGGGCGAAAAAAAAACAAAACTATTTCTTTAGGAATGACCGTTCAACAACTGCCTCAACGTAAGCTTTCAAACGGTCGAACGAATGCCGCTCTACAACGTAAGACGAGCGAGTTAGGGCCGATTTGCTGTTTGAACCTTTGAGTTACTGTAGCTCGCGAAATTCAAACTTTCGAATTTCGACTTCTCTTAACGGAATGATCAGTGTGCCGAAACCTATTCAACAAACTCAAGATCGTCTCTCTACAACGGAAGACGAGCGAGTTTTAGAAGTTTCGCGTTTTAAACCTTTGGGTTACTGTAGCTCCCGAAATTCAAACCTTTTGAGTTTCGACCAATAGAAGAACAAATGATCAGTGAGTCGAGAGCTATCCAACCAACCCAAGATCGTCTCCCTACGACGCACGCTGAGCGAGTTAGAGCGATTTCTATGCTACAAATGCGAGAATGTCGCTTTTCGTGTTGCGTGTTTGCGTAATTAACAAAAGGTTTAATGCCAAACGAAAGCGCACGTCGAGACCTTTTAGTTGACCTATCGCGCGCCGCTCTACGACGTAAGACGAGCGTGTTAGAGCCGTTTTGCGTTTTGGACCCTCGGGTTACTGTAGCGCGCGCAATTCAAACTTTTGAATTTCGAGTTCTCTTAACGGAATTATCAGTGTGCCGAAATCTACTTAACGAACTCAAGATCGTCTCTCTATGACGGAAGACGAGCGAGTTAGATAAGTTTCGCGTTTTAAACCTTTGGGTTACTGTAGCTCCCGAAATTCAAACTTTTGAGTTTCGACCAATAGAAGAACAAATGATCAGTGAGTCGGGAGCTATCAAACCAACCCAAGATCGTCTCCCTACGACGCACGCTGAGCGAGTTAGAGCGATTTCTGCCTTAAAAACGCAAGAATGTCGCTTTTCGTGTTGCGTGTTTGCGTAATTAAGAAACTTTTTTATGCCAAGCGAAAGCGCACGTCGAGACCTTTCAGTTGACCTATCGCACGCCGCTCTACGACGTAAGACGAGCGAGTAATAGCCATTTTCAGTTTGAACCTTCGGGGTACTGTAGCGCGCGCAATTCAAACTTTTGAATTTCGAAGTCTCCAGCGACATTACCAGTGAGTCGAGACCTATCCATAAAGCCCAAGATCTCCTTCCTAAGACGTTCCAACGCCGAGATATAAGAGCGTGACGAACGGACGGACGGACGGACGCACGGACGATAAGCTCTCGTAGGGGTTCGCCCGGCTGAGGCCGGGCGAAATAAAATTGCAAAAACGCAATACAATACAATGCAATACAATGCATTGCAATACAATACAATGCAATACAATGCAGTGCAATACAATACAATAATCAATAATCAATACAATACACAACAAAACAATGCAATGCAATAATGCAATACAATACAATACAATACAATACAATACAATGCAATACAATGCAATGCAATGCAATGCAATACAATACAATACAATACAATACAATACAATACAATACAATACAATAAAATACAAATGCAATACAATCTACATTACTACCGTAGAATTACCTAACTTTGGGCCGGCCCTAACTTTGGGCCACCACGAAAAAATACTTTTAGTTTTGTCTGTATATGGCAGGAGACATAAGGAAACAGGCTGAAAGATGGCAGTTTGTCGCACCTCACTACTCGCTAGCTAACGAACATAGTTTTCCCACTGTAACTAGTTAAACTGACTACGATTTTGGGGTTAAACAGGGCATGTCACTTTTGAGTGCATGTTGCGGTGAAGCGAATAACTTATCGTCTGGCAACGTCACAATCGTGATTCTTCCACTGTTAATGGAAAACATGTCTGGGAACATCTTCTGGAAATTTCGGCGAAAAATGTTTACCAATCGGGCTACAATTCACTTATTTAAATCTAAAATAACTCCAAATCTATAAATGTCAAACATGCCATTTCCGAACCGAGAGTGCGCTTTTGGTCCCACTACATTGCTGCAAATTCACTACTCTTTAGGGCAAAGAACGAAGGACTTATTCTTGAAAAACATGAAAAGTGGCCCAAAGTTAGGTAATTCTACGGTATGCTAGCTAGGTGTAGTGTCCGTCTGTCTGTCTGTCTGTCTGTCGAGGTTTGCCTCCCTAGCACTTCGCCACGCGACGCTTCAGCACGCGCGCGCCTAGACGCCAGCGGGACGCCAGCGGCGGCAATCAATCGCTGCACGGCCAGCGCCGCCTGTTGCTGCCTGCCTTCAACGCAGGCATCGCCTGAACAGTACGGCAAGGCACCGTCGCCGCTCAATCAGGCTCGCTCCCCTTAGCTCGCATTGGATCTGGCGGCTCTCTACCATTTGTTTTGCGCGGCGCTTTGTCCGGCGCGTTCGCGAGGCAGTCAGCGCGGTTGGCTTGCAACAGGAGAGACTTTCTGCAACAGTACAAATCTTGCAACAGTACAGACGTTGCAACAGGATGGTCGCGCGAGGCGACCAGTGCCATTGGCTCGCAACAGGACAGACCTTCTGCAACAAGACAGATTTTGCAACAGGAGCTACAGGACAGACCTTGCAACAGGACATATTTTGCAACAGGACAAATCTTGCAACAGGAGGAAGAGGAAAGAAAAAGGGGGGAAAGAGAGAAAGAGGGGAGAGATGAGAAAGGGGGAGATTGAAAAAAGGGGGAGAGAAGAGGGGAAGAAGTAAAAGGGAGGGGTTGAAAAGGGGGGGGGGGGTTGGGGTTTCGGGGCCCCCGTCCTTAAGATGGGGGGGGTGTTTTTATCGCCCGGCTGGCGGAGGGAGGCTCTTTGGCCCCCTTGGGTGCTCTGCCCAGGTGGGTCTTTTGGCCCCCTAGGCTCTTTACCCTGCGTGAGTTTTGGCCCCTTGGGGCCTCCGTCCAGGTAGGTTTTTGGCCCGGTAGGCAACGGTTTTTGGGCCCCTGTACTTAAGCATAGGCGGGTCTTTTGGCCCCCCTAGGCTCTTTACCCTGCGCGGATTTTGGCCCCCTTGGGATGCTCTGCCCAGGTAGGTTTTTGGCCCCCTGTACTTAAGCATAGGCGGGTCTTTTGGCCCCCTGGCCCCTTTACCCTGCGCGGGTTTTGGCCCCCTTGCCTGCTCTGCCCACCCAGGTGGGTTTCTGCCCCGGTAGGTGACGGTTTTTGGCCCGGTGTGTTTAAGCATAGGCGCCTCCTTGACCCGGTGGGGTCGGGTTCTGGCCCAGTGGGTTTCTGGCCTGGTAGGCGATGGTTTTTGGCCCGGTACATTGAAGTATGGGTGGGTTTTGGCCCGTTACATTGAAGCATAGGCGTCATTTTCCATCTAGTAGGTTTCTGGCTGGTAAGCTTCCAGTTGGCACGCTTCTGGCTGGTAGGTTTCTTGGTTGGTAAGTCTCTTGGCTGGTAGGTTTCTGGCTGGTAGGTTTCTTGGCTGGTGGGTCTCTGGTTAAAGTATGAGACCTTTATTAGCTTTGCTGGGTACTTAACAGTTCGATCACTCTCACCTCCACACTTGAATTCTCA
The DNA here is from genome assembly GCA_030248115.1 of Linhomoeus sp. GSCO2_2. Taxonomy (NCBI): domain Eukaryota; kingdom Metazoa; phylum Nematoda; class Chromadorea; order Monhysterida; family Linhomoeidae; genus Linhomoeus; species Linhomoeus sp. GSCO2_2. Next base: position 3,078 of record JASAMZ010013753.1, on the reverse strand, counting down.
TACATACTAACATACTCAGAAGAGATTCAGCACAACTCTTCATTTCTTTGATGTGTAGCACTCTATGGACCCCCTGTGGCACTGCTATCCCATGCAATACAATGCTCTATGGAGCTGTTTGAGAGCAGTGAATTGGTTGCAAAATGTATCCTGTAGCCAGACAGCTTGTGTCAATGTACAGACTTCTCCTAATACTATGTACATACACACATCTGCTGTGTACCAATTACTCTAGTAGTACCTAACTAGCAGCTAATGTATGTATGCTATTACCCAGATCAACTATGTTTCAAATAGTCGCCTACTGTACTCATAAGGCGACAGAAAACAAAGCTTGGTGGGTGACTCAAGGTCACCTTTCCAAAGCTCAAAATTATTTCAATTATACAAAGATTTCCCACTACTGAACTGCACGAGGTGAAACATACATGTCGCGGGTGAAATGGGCAAGCACAGTCAAAATAAACCTACCCATATTCCAAATAGTCACCCCACAATAACTGCACCACATTCAAAGCAGCTGCGCCACAATGTAGTCTGACACACATTCGGCAGCCACAGTCAGACAATGCATTCAAATTTTCAAAAAATAGCAAAGCACGCCACAATCCAAGAATGCGCCCGCTGCGAAGCACACCAAAGTCCAATTAAGCGCAAACTCAAAATTCCATCAAAATTCAAATTTCAAAAAAATAGCAAAGCACACCGCAATCCAAGCACGCGCACGCTACGAAGCACATCAAAGTCCAAAGAAGCGCAAACTCAAAATTCCGCCAAAATTCAAATTTTCAAATATTCCGCCAAAATTATATGACTTTGCAGACTTGCCAAAATTAACATTTCGCGTCAAAAATAGCGCGCCAAAATTGTTGGCAACTTGCCAAAATTCACTTTTCGCGCCAAAAATAACTGATAAGATCTTTTCGAAGTTTTTCGAAATAAATTATTATCCAATCATCATTTAGAATTTTAACTCTGGCCAATCACCATAAAGTTTAATTTTTGATTAACCCTTCAATTCTGCACCCCCTGCTGAGTTTAACCCTATTTTTGGCAGTATAAAAGGGCCGCTCGATCAGCAATTCACCAGTTTTGGCATTCGAGCGAAAATGGACCTGCAAAAGTGCTCTTCTGTGGACCAGCTGAACGCCATCATCGCCTCAGGCCTCTACCACCAGGTTCCGGGTCTCGCGGACGCCATTTTCGAACGCTACCTTCAACTGGACCCCAACGGAGCCAACTGCCTGGGCGATGTGGACTACTGGACCTTCCTCGACCCCACCTTCTACTCTCAGGACGTCGGCGAACAGTCCCCACGGGACTATCAGCAAGTAACCGACGCTCCTGAGCCCCCACCCAAGCGATCCAAGCTAGTGGACTACGAGGACAGCCAGGAGAGCAGCCAAGTGCACCAGGAGAGCAACAGCCAGACGGGCGGAGGCCAGACGGGCGCGCAAGACTTCTTTTCGCTGGACTTCATCGCTGAGACGAACGCCAAGAAGCTCCACATGACGCAGAAGGAGTACAAGCTGCGCCTGGACGAGACGAAGATGGCCTCCAAGGACTGCATGCACCAGGCGATCAGCAGCGCCATCGAGATGGGCTTCAAAGACGCGAGCAGGCACGCTATGGTCGGCTTCACCATGGCCCACCCCGACCTGCAGGAGCCCATCAGGATCTTCAAGTCGCACAAGGAGAAGATCAGTGCTGACAAGGTCCTCAATCGCGCCGCCGCCATCCTCCAGTCCAACGCCACCGTGCGCCTGGTTGACTGCGACATCACAGTCATCCACACGGACGAAATCGAGGTGGGCGGCCTGCCATCGCCTGGCAACCTGGTGCAGTACCTGGAGAAGAACTCGACGGGGAAGAAGAGCGCCCTCTTCAAAGTGCGCAACCCTGGGGACCAGCTGTGCATGCCGAGGGCCGTCGTCTGCGCCATGGCCAGGGAGTTGAAGGACTCCAGTGAAGAGGCTGCCAAAGAGTGGGAGAGGGTGCGCAGGCCCGACAACAAGAACCGAGCGCAGAAGCAGGCTGCTTTGAAGCTGTGTCGCGATGCTGGCATACAGGAGGAAGGCCCACACACGCTCCAGCACCTGCAGAAGATCGCCGACTTCATCCAGCCCCACTTCCAGATTAAGGTCTGGAAGTTTGGACTGGGTGGCGGACTGGTCTTCGAGAGCGAGCCTGCGGCCAAGATCGTGTGCCTCCTGATCGCCAATGGACACACCTACGTGATCAAGAGCATGCCGGCCTTCTTCAACAGCAGCTACTTCTGCCACGACTGCAACAAGGGGTACAGCCACAGGGATCGCCACAGCTGCAAGAATACCTGCAGCGCCTGCCTGAGCGACGCCGGCCCCTGCGATCGGACGGACGTCAAAAAGTGCAACCAGTGCCAGCGCTGGTTTGGCAACCAGCTGTGCTTCGATCGCCACCTGGAACAGCCGCGCCCCAACCGAAATGGCCTGCCGGTCTTCAGCGTCTGCCAGCGACTGTGGACCTGCCAGCAGTGCCAGCGCCAGGTGTACAAGGGCATCGACCACAAGTGTGGCCAGAGCAGGTGTGAGGTGTGCAGGGAATACTACCTCTCTGACACCAACCACCAGTGCTGGATCAAGCCAGTGGAGAAGCAGAGCACCAGTGACTACAACTACATTTTCTGGGACATCGAATCGAGCCAGAACGAGGCCTACGACAAGGATGGCAAGAAGAAGGCGCACCTGCCCCTCTACATCGTGGCGCAGACCATCACCTCCAAGTGCGCCGACAGCTGGGAGCGTGGCCAGCTCTGCCCCAACTGCAAAGACCACCACCAGAGGGTCTTCCAAGGAGTTGACGCCATCAACCAGTTCATGCAGTGGTGCGTGGACTTCGACAAGCATGCCGGATGGACTGTCTTCAGCCACTACGGGTGGGGCTACGACCACCTCTTCATCGTCGACCACCTGCTCCAGCAAGGGTGCTGCCCCAAGAGCATCTGCAACGGGCTCAAATTCCACAAACTTGAACTGCCATCCAACAGGAAGGGCGTCAAAGGGATTAAATTCCTTGACAGCCAAAACTTCCTTCAAATGC
>JASAMZ010013751.1:2500-29539 GCA_030248115.1 Linhomoeus sp. GSCO2_2 | reverse complement strand
CTAATGTCTTCTGACACTGTGCCCCTGCCAGTGCCTGCATTTACCTTTGCACCTGCTCCCGTGCCTCCAAATACCTGTAGGAGTCTCACAGCGACAGCTCTGGGAGTGGAATGGTGACACGACAGTGTGAAATTTCCACGAAAATGACCTCAATAGGGAGCTCTTTAGTGCTCAAAATGTACTGTGCCGCAGTCGATATTTCTGTGGGTTTCGCTGAATTTAGTAATTTGCAAAAGTTTTAAAATAGGAGGGGATTTCTCTTCAGTCCACGACGGTCAGTTTAAGCTATAGATCTCCAGAATCCGTCAACTGTGTCGAGAGAAAATGGCCGGACAAACAGACAGACACACACACACACACACACACACACACACACACACACACACACACACACACACACACACACACACACACACACACACACACACACACACACACACACACACACACACACACACACACACACACACACACACACACACACACACACACACACACACACACACACACACACACACACACACACACACACACACACACACACACACACACACACACACACACACACACACACACACACACACACACACACACACACACACACACACACACACACACACACACACACACACACACACACACACACACACACACACACACACACACACACATATATACTTTGAGGATACAGAGGGTGGGGTCAGAGCTGTGCTTGCAGCTGATGTCATTTTGCTCACCCCCTTTCCTTTCTAGTTGGGGATTTGAATTTATGATACGGTACTGCCAAATTCAATTCAGCTCCGTCATGGCGATGCCGCGCGACCTCGCCTCCAAACTGAAGCACAAATTTGGCTCGGCCGACAACCTCGATAGATTCGGCGGGCGCGGCGCGCCTCTTCGCAGCAGACATTGGTGTCTCGAGGAGTCGCATCGAGCTCAATTTTTTGTTTTGTAGAATTCAAATAAAAATGCATTAAACACGAGGAAATGCTTTTTGCATATGGAACTTTTACTGATTAATTGACAAGCTATGTAGTGTATGGAAGTGCCGAAAAGGTATTATATTAAACTTTCATTACGCCCCGGGGCGCTTATTTGAAGTTTGATTCTCGCGGGAAGCGCCGGCAAAACTTAATTAGCGCCCCGGGGCGCTTTTTCGGAAAAACCCGGTATAGAATATTGCTGCGTTCACCAGCTACACTGCACCATCAAGTAGCACAAGTTGTAGGCAACTTACATAGGTGCATGCTGCCTCCCAGCCGCGGCCACCCGTCGATGTTAACGGTTTCGGCATAGGTTGGCGAAAACATCTGGTGGTCTCTCGAATGAAAGTTCTGAATCTCACTAGAAGACTCTCGAGACAAAATACCAAGGGGATTTTTGAATGAAAACTGAAAAAAATCTTTTGCACTAGCTTTCGCTCTACATTGTGCCAGAGGGGACAAATGCGCGGACACTATACTCAGGTTCGGGCGTCCCGCGGGTCGGAAGTGGATTACTGTACATGTATGCGTGTAATGCAGGGTTTTTTTTAGATGACCACTTTTTGTTTGTCTACAAATTGCGCGGCAAAACTAAACCAATGTAAAGTGAAAACTTTAACACATGGTCAGAAAGTGTTTTTGCCATTTTTGTGTGTTAGATGTCTAGCCTAAATTCGGTCTTGCACTGCGAAAATTACAGGGTGTCCCTAAAAGTCAGGCCGGAAATCTGACGATCGGCCCCGACTTTGAAGCACGGTAACTCGGTCGTTCCGTCGCTTTTGCGGACGCGGCAAATTGCGTCTGAAAGGCCTTCAAAAATAGTCCGGAATTGGCCACAAGAACGAACTTCCTATGTCGTCTAAGGGCCGAGTTACCGACCGTCAAAGTTTCTGATAACGCGTTCTGGAGAGTCGAGGACCGCCATCCGCTGGGGAAGAGGGACTTTGGCCAATGCCAAGAATATTCGACGAGCTGTAACTCGGCCGTTAGACGACATAGGAAGTTCGTTCTTGTTGGCCAATTAAAGCTTGTTTAAAGGCCTTTCAGATGCAGTTTGCCGCGCCCGCAAAAGCGGCGTAACGACCGAGTTACCGTGTTTCCAAAGTCGGCCGATCTGTGCCATTTCCGGCCTGAACTTTGCACACCTTGTAATTTCCGCAGTGCAAGACCAATTTCGCTGGGCATCGAACATACAAAATGGCAAAGCCTTTTTTACTTGATGCGTTAAAGTTTCACTGAATATTCGGTTTTGCACAAAAAATCTGGCCGATCGAAAAGTGGTCATCTAAAAAAACCTGTAATCTGCAAACAGCGCGGCTGGGCGGACAGTCGCGCCGCGGGGTTGCGCCGCCTCTCATTGCGACGGCATAGCCTACGGGAAAGTATTAAATGACTGCAATACATCTGCAACTACGAACCTGGGCAGCGCCAAATAAGCTGTAGGCTGCGTTCAGATGTATGGCGTCGGCCGTTCACACTTTGCAGAGGCAACAAGTTCCTGAAAAAGCCGAGGGAATTTGGGAGCGCAGTGCTCCGCTTGTCCAAATGGGGGCTCGTGCTGGAACGGCCTCAGCAGTGAGTTGAACCGAAGAACGCTTGAGCTATACCCTTCGCACTGTAACCCCACCCGAATTCCACGACGAGGTGGCCTAGGGGCACATCCGAGCCGACAAAAATGGCGCCAAAAAAGATCACCAAAGCGCCCAGGAAGTCTGAAATGCCCACCTCCAGCACCTCCGCCAAAACGAAAGGGCTTCCTGCCTCCAAGTACAAACTTCATAGCGTGTCGAGATCGGTTTTTCATATGGGGACAATGCAATACAAGGAGCTGGTGTCCGCATTTTTGAGCGAGCGGTACGCTGACACCCACGCTGTGCAAAAGCAGTGGGTGACTCGGAGAGTGCAAGAGCGAATCTGATCTACATGACGCCAACCGCCCATCGCTTGCGACTCGAACCGCCCAGGGAACGGTAGCGCTTGAAGGTCGCGTTCGGCAACTGAGACTACGGTAGCTGGATTTCAAAATTTTGGACCAGAGGTAAGTTAAATCAGATTTGAATGTTTGAACTTGACGTTACGGTAGCGTTTATATCATAAAGATTGAACGGGGGGCTACGGTAGCGTCTGGTCTGGATTTAAAGGTTCAAACTGGGGGTTACGGTTGCGTCTAGACCCAATTCAATCGGCTGTTTCGAGTTCCTTGCGCGACATCCACAACTGCCGCTTCTGGGCGTCAACTGGGGGCGAATGCCAGGCGGAATCCGCCTTTCATCGGAAGGCGCCCCGTCATGCGGCACTTGCTGAGAAGAGAGAGAGAGAGAGAGATCACAGAAAATCTTAGGTGCCTGGGTGAGGAGGCGCCGATCGCTGTTGCCCAATCTGGAATGCCGAGAGAACGGCCGCTGCGGTCGTTTGGTTTCAGGTACGACTGGACGGCTGGTCCCACCGCCACCCAGGGGGCCTGATTTGGACCGCGCAGCACACAGCACAGCAAACTCTGTTTTGTCAATAATTTCAGAAAGAGTTCGAATTCATCCGCAGCAGTGTTTGCAACGAATTGAGCATAAGAGTGCGCACTACTCATGCAAAATCACGTCCGGGAAATTTTTCCTAGATGCGTAGAACGTCAACAAAGCTCCGGTATTAAAATGAGTTTGCATTTTTACTCACATTGCAAAGAGTCGAGAGAGCCTCATCGCCCGCACGCTCCGCTTCAACGCAGCTTTTGTCGCAAAAGTATTGCATAGCAACATATCGATTTTTGCCCGCGATTTGGCTTTTAGAGCAAGAACATTTTTCAAGCAACGCTTTTTTTAAAAAGTGAGCTTGAAAAATATTTGACTACACCACGCAGCAATCAAGCAGCGTCGCACTTCTGCATGAGCAAAAAGAGCGATCTTAGTGTAACAATCTCCGAGAATGGCCTCTGGCAGTGCGCGGTGCCGCGTCGAAAAATTTTTCGCTGCCGCATGAAAGAGCACACCGAGAGCTTTCACCTGACGTGTCGATTTTGCGGGCTTCTCACCGACGTAAAAAGACCGAGCGAAAAAACTTAGAGCCGTTTCGTGTTTGCACTTGCGAGTCAAAACGAAAACTCCTAAAATTCAAACTTTTGGGTTTCGACTAATGGGTACAAATGATCATCTCGAGTTGAACACATCCAATAAGCTCGAGATCGTTCTCTCAATTTGTAGGCGGAGCGGAGCGATCTCGCGCTCAAAATACCAAAACAAATTCCCTCGCGTGTTTTTGCGTAATTGAACAAACTTTTGGCAGCCGCACTGAAAGAGCGCGCCGAGAGCTTTCACCTGACGTGTCGATTGCGGCTTGAATTGTACTGTAGCCATGAACTCGCGAAATTCAAACTCTCGAAATTCTCGTCCAATGGAGAGAACAAATGATCAGTGAGTCGGGAAGTCATCAAAAAGCTCGAGATCGTCTTGACGACGCGCAAGTCAGCGCGTTAGAGCGATTTTAGCGTCAAAATGCCGAGAATGGTCTCCGCCGCCGCCGTGTTTGCGTAATCGAAAAACTTTTCCAGGCGCATGAAAAGAGAATTTGAGAGCTTTCACCTGACGTGTCGATTGCCGCTCTACGTAAAACCACGAGCGGAAAAGCGTTTTGCGTTTTGACCTTCGGTAGCGTGTCCCCAAAACTTTTGAATTTCGAGCTCAGCGGAAACGACCAGTGAGCCGATCTGTAGAGCCCAAGACTCCCTTCAATGCTGAGATCTGAGAAATTACGCACGTACGGGACGCACAGACGCACGCACGCCGAGCTCTCGTAGGCTCCGTCGCCTGAGGCCAAAAATGCGCTAAAATATCGATTTTTTTTTTCAGTTTTGCGTTCAAGTGGCAGAAGGAGGTTGCACAGAATCCAAAATTAGCTTAATACACATTATTTGGGGCATGTATATGACACCGTTTGAAAATGTTGCTGCGTGCGACTTCAGAATCGAACCCGCGAAACCACTTTGGCAAGAGTTTGCCGTGCCGCGCTCGTGTTAGTAAAAAAATAGGCTGTTTTCTCGACGTACAACGAAACTTCGAATTTTGTAACTACAGTAGACTGAATGCGGGCGGGTAATTACGTGTGTGTGTCTGTTTATTCTTATTTTTTTGCGCGGATTTTGAATCGGAGGTGGTACGACGACGAGACGACAACGGGAATGCGTTTTGCGTCAACGCAGGGGCAGTTTATTCACTGTCGGAGCGCCGCCAGCGCTCCAACCCCACTTCGCGCCGCATGTAGTCGGGAGTTTCGACTTTTTGAGCAGGGCGGGGTGTTCCGAGTTCTGGCCGCTTGATTCGCACCCTTTCATTTGGGGGTTTTTTTGTGTATTGGGCGTATTTACGCCCAAAATTTCTGAATACGCCTAGAAATTTTGATCTTAGGCGTAAGCTTTTATGCCTAGAAATTCAGCTCTGGAAGTCTACCTCTACAGGACTTTTTTCACAGAGGATTCTATTTTGCAGAAAAAAATTTTGCCTGCGGCGCTATTTCGGAACGATTTTTCGTTCCGTTTCAGGCTCAAATTTGCTGTTCGAAGCTGTGAAGTTTTAATCTTTCATTTTTCAGATTTCGTTGCAATCAGCGCAGAATGTGTAGCGATATTTCGGTTAATCGGGCTTTTGGACTCGTATCGCCGCGCCTCGGAGCGGGGCGAGGTGTATATATACGGATGAACAATGTCTGTCTGTCTGCTCGCTCCGCTCCGCGGCGCCCGTGGGAAGGAAGCAAGACGCGACGTGTGTGGTCAAGTAGAGTCAAGGTCTGCTGAGTATGGATCAGATGTCCGTTTCTGTCTGCTAATTTCTCATCTTCGCAGATATTCCACAATTAAAATTCAAAAACGCCGAAAATCGACTTTTTCAACTGATGAGTCTAGCCGCGAAACTTCTTCAGGAAATGGAAAGAGCACAGACCGCTGATAATTTGTGACACGGAAAGTAATTTTTTACTCCAATGCGAAATTTGATAGAAAATACGAAATTGTTTGTTGAAATTTCATAAATTGACAGAAATAGAACGTAATTTATTGACAAATGTGAATGCAGAAATTGAAAGGTCGCAAGCCAGTAAGAATGTGTGACATAGTTTTTCACTTTTGAAAATTGTAATTTGGAGATATTTACAATTAAAATATGAAAATATCGAAATTTGACTTTTTCGCCTGATGAGCTAGCGGCGAAATTTCTTCAGAAATGGAAAGAACATAGGCCGTGGAATATTTGTAACACAAAAAGAATTTTTTGTATGTGGAATTTCATAGAATACTATTATTTGTCAAAATTTCATAAATTGACAAAAATAGAACGTCATTTATTGACTAATATGAATGCAGAAATTGAAAGGTCGTAAGCCAGTAAGAATTTGTGACATGGTTCTACAGCTTTGAAGAATACTGCAATTTAGAGATATTTACAATTAAAATATATAAAAAAGTCGAAATTCGATTTTGTCGCCTGAATGGAATAACGGCGAAATTTCTTCAGAAATCGAAAAGAACATAGACCGCGGATAATTTGTAACACAAAAAGAAATTGTTTGCAATTGTGGAATTTTATAAAATACGCCACAATTTGCCAAAATTTTACAAATTGACAAAAGCGTTATAACGCAGAAATACGTACACCAAAACGCGATTTGAGAGCAATACGCAGAACCAGTAGAATGCACCGTATCGCTCTTGGCAATTTCGTTTGGTGTACGCCTTTCTGCGTTATAACGCTTTTGTCAATTTGTAGAATTTTGGCAAATTGTGGCGCATTTCTATAAAATTCCACAATTGCAAACAATTTCTTTTGTGTTACAAAATTATCCCGCGGTCTATGCTCTTTCGATTTCTGAAGAAATTTCGCCGTTAGTCCATCAGGCGACAAAATCGATTTTCGACTTTTTTATATTTGAATTGTAAATATCTCTAAATTGCAGTATTTCAAAGCTGTAGAACCATGTCACAAATTCTTACTGGCTTACGACCTTTCAATTTCTGCATTCATATTCGTCAATAAATGACGTTCTATTTTTGTCAATTTATGAAATTTTGACAAATAATTGCGTATTTCTATGAAATTCCGCATATGCAAAAAAATTCTTTTGTGTTACAAATTGTCCACGGCCTATGTTCTTTCCATTTCTGAAGAAATTTCGCCGCTAGCTCATCAGGCGAAAAAGTCGAATTTCGATATTTTCATATTTTAATTATGAATATCTCCAAATTACAATTTTTCAAAACTGAAAAACTATGTCACACATTCTTACTGGCTTGCGACCTTTCAATTTCTGCATTCACATTTGTCAATAAATTACGTTCTATTTTTGTCAATTTATGAAATTTCGACAAACAATTTCGTATTTCTATCAAATTTCACATCGACAAAAAATTTCTTTCGTGTCACAAATTATCAGCGGTCTGTGCTCTTTCCATTTCCGAAGAAGTTTCGCGGCTAGCTCATCAGGTGAAAAAGTCGATTTTCGGCATTTTGGAATTTTAATTGTGAATATCTCGAAAATGCGAAATTAGCAACAGAAACGGACATTGGATCCATACTCAGCGACCTTGACTCTACTTGACCACATACGTCACATATCTTACTTCGGTGCCACGGACGGACACACAGACAGACAGACAGACAGACAGACATTGTCATCCGTATATATACACCTCGCCGCGCTGAGGCGCGGCGAAAAAATAAGTCCAAAAGCGTTGCCAAATTAACCGAAATATCGCTACATTCTGCACTGATTGCAACGAAATCTGCTGAAATGAAGGTAAAATCAACAAAAAATCTTCACGGATCGCTTCAACAGCAAATTTTGAGCCTGAAATGAACCGAAATCGTTCAAAATAGCGCCGCAGGCAAAATTTTTTTCTAGAATAGAATCCTTCTGCTGAAAAAGTCCTGTAGAGGTAGACTTCCAGAGCTGAATTTCTAGGCGTAAAAGTTTACGCCTAGTCAAAATTTCTAGGCGTATTCCAGAAATTTTGGGCGTAAATACGCCCAATATTACGCAAAAAAAACCCAGAATGAAAGGGTGCGCAATAGAGCGGCAAACCGAACACCCACCTGCTCAAAGTCAAAACTACCAACTACATGCACACGAGAAGGCTGGGTTGGAGCACTAGCAGCGCTCAACAGTGAATAAAGGTTGCTGCGTTGACACAACGCATTCCCCATTGTCGTATCATCATCGTACCACCTCCGATTCAAATCCGCGCAAAAAATAATAAACTTGACGGCACATACTTTCGACAGCGCGTAATTACCCGCCCGCATTCAGTCTACTGTAGTTACAAAATTCAAACTTTCCGTTGTACATTGAGAACAATCCGCCTGGGGCCTATTTTACTAACGCGCAGCACGCAGCACAGCAAACTCTGTTTTGCCAATAACTCGCACAACGATACTGAAGTCGCACGCAGCAACATTTTCAAACGGTGTACAATATACATGCCCAAATAATGTGTAAGCTAATTTTGGATTCTGTGACACTGCTTCTGCCACCTTTGAACGCAAAACTGAAAAATCGATATTTTAGCGCATTTTTTCGCCCGCCCTCAGGCGGGCGACACCCTACGAGAGCTCGGCGTGCGTGCGTCTGTGCGTCCGTGCGTGCGTAACGCTCTCAGATCTCGGCGTTGGAAAGTCGTAGAGCGGAGATCTTGGGCTCTACAGATAGGTCTCGACTCACTGATCATTCCGCTAAGAGGTTTCGAAATTCAAAAGTTTGAATTGCGCGCGCTACAGTAACCCGAAGGTCAAAACGCAAAACGGCTGTAACTCGCTCGTGTTACGTCGTAGAGCGGCAATCGACACGTCAGGTGAAAGCTCTCGACGTGTTCTTTCATGCGCCTGGAAAAGTTTTTTCAATTACGCAAACACGCACGGCGGAAAAAGCCATTCTCGGCATTTTGACGCTAAAATCGCTCTAACGCGCTCAACTTGCGTCGTAGAGAGACGATCTCGAGCTTTTTGAATAGCTCCCGACTCACTGATCATTTGTTCTCTCATTGGACGAAACTCAAGAGTTTGAATTTCGCGAGTTACAGTAACTCGAAGGTGCAAAAGCACAAAACGGCTCTAACTCGCTCGTCTTACGTCGTAGAGCCGCAATCGACACGTCAGGTGAAAGCTCTCGGCGCGCTCTTTCATGCGGCTGCAAAAGTTTGTTCAATTACGCAAACACGCACCGAGGAAAACGCCATTCTTGGTATTTTGACGCTAAGATCGCTCTAACCCGCTCAACTTGCGTCGTAGAGAGACGATCTCGAGCTTATTGGATAGCTCTCGACTCAATGATCATTTGTCTCCCATTAGTCGAAACTCAAAAGTTTGAATTTCGCGAGTTTCAGTAACTCGCAAGTGCAAAAGCACAAAACGGCTCTAACTCGCTCGTCTTACGTCGTAGAGCCGCAATCGACACGTCAGGTGAAAGCTCTCGGCGTGCTCTTTCATGCGGCAGCGAAAAATTTTTCAATAACGCAAGCACGCACTGCAGAAGACGCCATTCTCGAGATTGTGACACTAAGATCGCTCTTTGCTACATGCAGAAGTGCGACACTGCTTGATTGCTCGTAGTGCGCTCTTTGTAGTCAATTGTTTGGCAAAACTTTAACAAGTTTTTGTCACTTTTTTAAAAGCGTTGCTTGAAAGAGGGATGTTCTTGCTCTAAAAGCCAAATCGCGGGCGAAATCAATATTGCTATGCAATACCCTCTTGCGAAGGGGGAGCTCGTGAAGCGGAGCATGCGGGCGATGAACTCTCGCACTCTCTGCAGAAAGAACGCAACTCTTTGCAATGTCAGTAAAAATGCAAACTCAAGTTTTTAATACCGGAGCTTGTTAACATTCTACGCATATCAGAAAAATTTCCGGACATAATTTTGCATGGGTAGGTGCGCACTCTTATGCTGAGTCATCTTGCAACGCTGCTGCGGATGAATTCGAACTACTTCTGAAATTATTGACAAAACAGAGTTTGCTGTGCTGTGTGCTGCGCGGTAGTAAAATAGGCCCCTGGTGGCGGTGGGACCACCGTCCATCGTACCTGAACACGAACAACGTCGTTCAGCCGCAGCGGCCGTTCTACTCACAACAGTTTCCAGATTGGGCAACACAATCAGCACCTATCACCAGGCACCTAAGATTTTCTGTGATATTCTCTCTCTCTCTCTCTCTTCTAGCAAGTGCCGCATGACCGGGCGCATTTCCAATTCATGAAAGGCGGATTCGCCTGGCATTCGCCCATTGACGCCCAGAAGCCACAGTTGGAGTCGATGTCCGCGCAAGGAACTAGAAACAGCCAATTCAAAAGATTGACTCTAGACGCAACCGTAACCCCAGTTCAAACCTTTAAATCCAGACCAGACGCTACCGTAGCCCCCCGTTCAAATCTTATGATCTAGACGCTACCGTAACGTCAAGTTCAAACATTCAAATCTAGACGTTACCGTACCTCTGGTCCAAAATTTTGAATCCAGCTACCGTAGTCTCCAGTTCAAACCTTTGAATCTAGACACTACCGTAGCCCACCTGGCATCTGAGCTCCCTGGCAGTTCGAGTCGCAAGCCGATGGGCAGTTGGCCATCATGTAATCAGGATTGACTCTGCACTCTCCGAGTCCCGCCCAGTACTTGCACAGGGCATGGGTGTCCGGCGTACAGTTCCGCTTGGCTAGAAATGCGGACACGGCTATTGCTTGCATTGTCCCACATGAAACCAATCTCGACACGCTATGAAGTTTGTGTACTTGGAGGCAGAAAGGCCTTTCGTTTTGGCGGAGGTGCTGGAGGTGGCGATTCGAAGAACTTCCTGGGCGCTTTGGTGATCTTTTTTGGCGCCGGAGGTTGTGGCTGCGGAATGTGCCCTCGGCCGCACTGGGTCGCTGAATTCAGGATAAGATTTACAGTGCGAAGGGTATAGCTCAAGCGTTCTTCAGTTCAACTCACTGCTGAGGCCGTTCCAGCACGAGCCCCCATTTGGACAAGCGGAGCACTGCGCTCCGAATTTGTACGGCCTTTTCAGGAACTTGTTGCCTCTGCAACAGTGTGAACGGCCAACCGCATACATCTGAACGCAGCCTACACTATTGACATACCCAGGTCCGTAGTTGCAGATGTAGATGTGTCCGTGGTTGATCCCTTCCCCGTAGGCTATGCCGTCGCAATAGGAGGCGGCGCAACCCACAGCACAACTGTCCGCCCACACAACCTGTTTGCAGATTGTGAAGTACAGGTTTTTTTAGATGACCACTTTTCGATCGGCCAGATTTTGTGCAAAACCAAACCAATGTCAGTGAAACTTTAACGCATGGTCAGAAAGGCTTTGCCATTTTGTATGTTAGATGCCCAGCGAAATTGGTCTTGCACTGCGGAAATTACAGGGTGTCAAAGTTCAGGCCGGAAATCTCACGATCGGCCGACTTTGAAGCACGGTAACTCGGTCGTTACGCCGCTTTTGCGGGCGCGGCAAATTGCATCTGAAAGGCCTTTAAACAAGCTTTAATTGGCCACAAGAACGAACTTCCTATGTCGTCTAACGGCCGAGTTACAGCTCGTCGAATATTCTTGGCATTGGCCAAAGTCCCTCTTTCCCAGCGGATGGCGGTCCTCGACTCTCCAGAACGCGTTATCAGAAACTTTGACGGTCGGTAACTCGGCCCTTAGACGACATAGGAAGTTCGTTCTTGTGGCCAATTAAAGCTTGTTTAAAGGCCTTTCAGACGCAATTTGCCGCGTCCGCAAAAGCGACGGAACGACCGAGTTACCGTGCTTCAAAGTCGGCCGATCGTGAGATTTCCGGCCTGAACTTTGACACCCTGTAATTTTCGCAGTGCAAGACCAATTTAGCTGGGCATCTAACACACAAAATGGCAAAGCCTTTCTGACCATGTGTTAAAGTTTCACTTACATTGGTTTAGTTTTGCACAAAATCTGGCCGAACGAAAAGTGGTCATCTAAAAAAACCCTGCATTACACATACATGTACAGTAATCCACTTCCGACCACAGAACTTCCAAACCTGAGTATAGTGTCCGCACATTTGTCCCCTCTGGCACAATGTAGAGCGAAAGCTATAGAAGGGTTTTTCGTTATAGAAATCCCTGACTATTGTCTCGAGAGTCTTTCTGGTAGACCGGACAAACTTTTCATTCGACCACCAGATGTTTTCGCCAACATATGCGAAACCGTTGACATTTCGACGGGTGGCCACTGCAAGAAGGCAGCATGCACCTATGTAAGTTGCCTACAACTTGTGCTACTTGATGGTGCAGTGTAGCTGGTGAACGCAGCAAATATCTATACCGGGTTTTTCCGAAAAAGCGCCCCGGGGCGCTAATTAAGTTTTGGCACTTCCGGCGAGAGCAGAGTCAAACCAAATAAGCGCCCCGGGGCGGTTAATTGGAAAGTTTAATATAATACCTTTTCGGCACTTCCATACACTACATAGCTTGTGCTCAACTAATCGGTAAACACTATATGCAAAATCATACATTTCCTCGTGTTTAATGCATTTTTATTTGAATTCTCTTACAAAACGGAGAATTCAGACTCAAATCAACTCCTGAGACCCTCATTTTCTCGGCAAACAATTAACGAAACGAGACAAAACGTACATTCTGCCCAAAGAATCTTTCCTCCAAATAAGCGCCCCGGGGCGCTTATTTGGAAAGGCATGCCAAATAAGCGCCCCGGGGGCGCTTGTTTGGGGGGGGGCGCTTTTTCGGAAAAACCCGGTAGTATTCTAATTTCCTGACTTACCAAATCGATGGTTGGCGTTGCACTTCCTCGCGTGGTCCTTGGCTAATGCGGTTAGATGGTCGTCCCAAACCTACAGGTGGAGGCGAAACTGCGCCTTTCAAGCAAAGTTAAAATCTGTAATAATTCCTACCATTTCTTGCATGTTGCTTGCTGGTTCCAGTTTCCTGAGCTGGTTGTGGGCGTCTAGTACGATCCGCTTCATAGACGCGGTGAAATCAAAAAAGCCAACAGCTCTGCAGATATTTACACGGATAATCTGTACTTTGGGTACAAGCAACGTGAGGTCCACATAAAAAAATGTTAGCTGGACAATTAGCTCACCTCTTGTCCTAGCTTCGTAGACGAAACAACCAACAATCAACACAACAAGAAAACCGCTCCACATTTTCGGTTGTCGCTGCACTATCAAACGACTACAATCTTCGCATTCGCCTCCAAATCGGCGCCTAGCAGTAATTCCCTCTCTTCTATCCCAAAAGTCGCTCTAATGGAAGAGAGCTCTCGGTCCTAATCGCAACCGTTCGCGCTCGCGTCGCGCCGTTCTTTTCTGTCGGCGCCGGCGGAGACCGAAATCTGTGATTTGTTTCAGTCGGCTTCATTCGCGTCGTCGTCGCAGAGGCGCTGTCGCGCGCGCTTCCCCCTTCCAGCTGCGGTCGCGCCGCCACACTTTTTCCGCGTCTCCTGACGTACATAGAGCAAAGGGCAATTCTCGTTTTCTCAAGGTCTTCCGGTCGGCTGCTGGAACGACCCCCGGACTGTGTCGCAGTTTTTGGAGCGCAAAGGGGAGCAACACTGTTTCATTCACGCGAGCGTCTGGCGCGACGCGATATGCCCCGAGGGTACGATGGCGTCGCGTCGACGTCGCCGCTTTTAATTTGCGCTCGTTCAAATAGGCGAAAGGGTGCGGTGCTACGCCGCCAGGACCAGAACTGTCGCTCGGTTTGTTTGTTTGTTGCTGCAAGCCGTGGTAGTCAAACGTGTGACCACAGCACCAATCAGTTGTAGATGTTGTACTGTACATACATAGTCCGGCCTCACAAAGTGACAATTGTTTTTTGAGGTGGTTTTACTTTGATGGTTGTGATTGAAGCATTGAACGTATGCGGCATATATACAGGGTGGTCCACATAACGCGGACGATTTTGGCCGTTAATAACTCGGGCGATGTGTAACGGATTTATACCAAAATTGCACACAACATAGATGCACGTATCGAATTTTGTCCCTGGATATTTCAGCACGCCAGCCTCAAAGAATCACGAATTGTCAACGGTTAGGCAGACACACCAACATACAGGGTGGCCGTTCTCTTTAACGGCTTATATCTTTGGCGTGTGTTAACCGATCGGGTTGATTATTGGCCATTAGAGACAAAATACCTTGATTTATATGTGTGTAAAATTTCTTGCTAATCGGTGGAGGTTTTCGTGAGATACGGTTGCGTATCTCGTCAACTGGGATGAACCATGGTTGAGCCTCTCCGGGTCCTTGGTGTGTCAACCGGCTGGCGGCTTTACTTCTGAATTACAGCTAACCGCAATAATCGGTAACAGAAATTTTTGCGGACCACAATGCACACATTCGGACTCAACTATGTGCAACATTTCGTCTCGATGGGATCTGTCAAATTCAGTGGACAGCGCTTTGATTTGCAAATTTTGCAGAATTTTGGTTGCGCTGCCGCGTCTCGTGAATGCGTCCGCCAATTCGCACAAAACTTTGCACTCACTTCTGTTGAAGTATCCTCTTCAAAATAACCAAAGCTCAGCTCGATCGGTTGTCTCAAGCAAAAGATGTAAGCCAACAAAGAGCGCGAGTTATTCCGGTGCATCACCCTGTATGTTGGTGTGCTTACCTAACCGTTGACAATTTGTGATTCTTTGAGGCTGGCGTGCTGAAACTTTCAGGCATAAAATTCGACATGTGCATCTATGTTGTGTGCAATTTTGGTAGAAATCCGTTACACACCGCCCGAGTTATTAACGGTCAAAATCGTCCGCGTTATGTGGACCACCCTGTACTGCTCAGCAAACTACGGTATGTAAATGGGCCGTTGTGACACCGAATACTGACGGCTATTCACGTTCTTCGTGCAGGCAATAATTTGAATGCCTGTCTGTTACTATGCGAACAAGACAGGCGAACCCCCGAGCCTCTGAAATGTGGGTGAGATGAGAAACATAGCTAGTCAACCTCAATTTAGGTATAACCGTGGTGGGGCCGATATGTACAACTGCTGCGTATTTACTTTTGACAGCATATTAGTAGATTGTATGCGAACTAATTTGTGCTATTCGACATTGCGGGCGTTTCTCCATGGATACTTCGATACATGCAATTCTAAGTTCACCCACCCAAGAAATCTGACACTATCTATTCGACGAGAGGCAAAATGCGCTGAAGTTTCGTGGACTGGGAGGCTGTGCGCCATGATTTCCGCTTCGATTCTGTAAAGTGTGCGCTGTAACCACCGCTTTATACTGGTTCGATCACATCGCGATCAGTCTCAGGACAATCAACAGACTTTGGATTGGACTGGACTCAGTTTTGGAATTGGGGACAATCATCACGCACAATGTCACTGGGCGTTCAGACGGTGAGAAGGAAGAGGAAGTTTGCTTTGCCGGTAATCTGTGGTTTTGCGTGTTATAAACGCCTTTGTTTGTATACCTGCTTGGCAAGTCATGGTGGCTCCACGCGCGACAAACAAGGAGCAGGTTTTTATCTGCCATGCAACATCATTAGGACGTAATAAAAGTTGATTAGATTAGATTCCTTCCGTTCCGCCACGCCCAAACGAAATGGAGAGCATTCTGCTGAGTGCAGTGCCTGATACAGGACGCAATTGCATGAATCAATTCCAGTAACGGGTTTGGTAGTTTATCTGTGGGTCCGAAGGTTATTGTCTTGTGGAGCCACCTTTTACACCCGTTCTTTTACAAGTGCGACGACACCTGTAGTTCTGTGAACGGCCATGGCGGACTACAAGCCGCTCTACCGTTCATGATATCGTATCGCCAACATACAGCACAGCTGTTAGCTGCGCCAAACGTGTGTGTGTGTGTGCATCCTTTGTTTCGTCGCTGTCCGCCTTGTATCCTCGCGGTTTTCCTCCAGTTTCTTCATAACTTCGCACTGATAACGGACGAACGGCAGATGGCAAGCGAATGTGTATCCTTGTTATCCTTGTTGAGTGTCGAAACCTGTTGACTTCATTGTCATCGACACCGCGTGAGTTACTCACCATGGCACGCACTCGAAAGGGAGCGCCATCACGAGGAGCGCACCTCAGTGACAGTGTAATCACCTGGCGGCGCGTGCCGCGCGCGCATTCTTGAGCGCTCGTTGCTTTATCAGCAAGCCAATGCTCGGTCGGCTCTTTTTCCCGCCGTAAAGGGAACGGGCTGGCTCGTCGAGCGCTTGCTTTGTGCCCCGCGCACGGGTGACGCCCACAGCAGTTCTTGCCACGCGCATCACATGCTTCCGCAGATAGTAGAGCGGCGACAGAAAGGAAGACTGGCAAGATTAGCCAATTACAAGAAGAAGAGAGAACATGGTGATGGATTACACTGGTGGCCAAGGCGGAATTCTGGCTCCTGTGTACTCTGGAGGCGAGTTCTGGCTTCGCGAGGCCCCGCAAGAGCTGGTCATTGAAGCCGTTGTCCACCAAGAGGCGCCGAGTCCACAACACTACTTCGGAGGCGGCTTTGGA
This sequence comes from Linhomoeus sp. GSCO2_2, assembly GCA_030248115.1. Classification (NCBI taxonomy): domain Eukaryota; kingdom Metazoa; phylum Nematoda; class Chromadorea; order Monhysterida; family Linhomoeidae; genus Linhomoeus; species Linhomoeus sp. GSCO2_2. The sequence goes on along the minus strand of JASAMZ010013751.1, from coordinate 13,081 downwards.
GGCAGGAAATTCGTGCCTGGCCATCAGGCTGCTGCGGTCACAGGACTCTACCGAGATCTCCAAGCGTCCGACGCCGTCCACTTCCAGTCTACCTCGTCGTCTGACAACTTCGCAAGCGCCTCTCAGCGGGCGCCCGACGAACCCGAAGAGGACTACGACACTGGGACCATCATTGACAGGAGACATCAGCAACGCAACCGAGGGCCCCCCTCCATCGAACCGTCTGACACCACTGTCATTCGCAGAACCGCAGAGTGGCTGCAGAGGAACGATGTCGTGGGCGCCAGAAGGCCCCCCAGGCGACGATTGTCGTCTTCCGACTCTGAGGAGGCCGAGACTGGCAAGCGACAGGGGCCTCAAGAAGTCACTGAAATCCTTGGATACTCGAAGAGTTTCGCCGTTGGCTATGGCAAAGGGGCCGAGTCCATTCGAAGGGTCCAGCAGCTGAGACAGGTCTCCAAGTTGAGGGCGCAGTTCGAAGCCCGTCAGCCGGCCAGCAAGCCACAGAGGGTTGCTATTCTGCCACCTGCGCCTAATGGCCTATATCAGGTGATCATTGTCTTGAGCGCTGCGCCCTCTAATTTCCTCTGCCTCTGTGGCGAATCGTCGTGCCCCTCCGCTCGAGAGGCCGATTGTTGGTAAACAGGCTTTGAGTTCGGCCCACTCGCGCCGCGCGCAGATTTGCCGGCTGCGCGGCTGCTGGAATGCGGCCCATCCGGTCTTGCGACGGCCCTCTGTCTGCCCTGAGGAACGACGCTTTGCGCGCGTTTTCGGGGAGTTTTTTCTCTCTGAACGGAGGTCACGATAGAGTATGATGACTTGTGTCAACGGTGGCCTATGATGTTTTCGGCGCCAAGGTGACTAAGGTCGCGCACAGCTCTCGAAATTAGGACTGCCTGGCTGTCGTCGCAATATCCCACCTAACGTTCATTTGCGTTCGATGTGGGAGCGGAGATTATGACGACGTTAGCTGGTGATTGTCACACTGCGGGAACGAGAAAGAGTCTTGAATGGCTGTGCGGACCTTGCCTCTCGAAGGACCAGTCATCTGCGCTCAAACTTTGCGTGGCAAAATGGCAGGAGATTGTCGACGGCCATTCATCCGTGCGGAGAATGATTCCCATATTGACCGAGCATGGGCGTAGGCGAAAGGCCTCACGCCTGCGGGCACGCCTTGAACTGGTAAGTAAAGTAGTCTTGCACTGAACCTATCTAACGTATTACACTTCCTCCTTCGTCCCTGCTCCCTCCCCATTGTCTGGTCCCGTTGCCTGATTCACTATGATGGGATTGAAAGGCGCCTATCCCATTGGCCTGTTTGCCAACTGAAATAACGTGCGCGCGCCGGGAGGCCATCAAACCCCAACGACGGTCGAAGAAGAAGAAGGGGAGAGGCGCACATCTGTGCGCGTGGGCTGTGGTTCGGCCTGGTGTTGCACCTTTTGAAAACCCAGCCTAGTGAGAGCCGCCCTTCCACTCTCTCTCTCTCTCCCACAAGAATTCACAGTGCAGGGTTGGGGGAGAATAGAAATCCCTGAGCCCCCGCTCTCTCGCTCGCTTCGCCCCAACGGTCGTGTTTGTTGTGCCTCCGTATACTCCCCTCTGCTACCTGCCTGCAGCCTGTACCTGTATTCTCGGCGCGGCCTCTCTTCCCCGCCTCTCGTCGCGGCACATTGGCTGAATTGGGCGGCGGCTGCGGACAGATACATACATAATACAGGCCGACGACAGGCGGTCAGCCCCCCTCCAAAAGGTGTTCCCCTTACCTCTCTCCAACTCTCGCAGTCTGCCTGTTGCGTGGCGGAGTGTGTGAGTGCTTCCGCCGGTCGGTCCACCACTTGGTTCTCCCACTTGTTGCCCACTGAGAGAGACTCAGAGCAGACACTGGTGGCGGTTTTGCTGCGGTTTTTGCCGCGCGTCGCTCGTCGGAGCAAAAACTAGACTAGGCTTGCTCTGCTTGAGCGAAGGATGTAGACTCTTGAGTTGGATCCAGGGGGACCTGTAGCCTTGCCATGCCCCAACTGCGAGATGCTCAAGTTTTGTAAGGTGATGATCTGAGACTGTAACATCTGCAAGCATCCTGCTTTTCCAACACTATTCTTCATTAGAATTCCTAATAGTGCAGTCGACCGACATAGCGCTATGAAATTCTTGTACGCTTCAGAAACTCGACCCAGAGTCCATCTTTACCAAGCAGGAGCGCATCGGCCGGGGCAGCTTCGGCGAGGTCTACAAGGGGATCGACAAGAGGACAGGTTGCACAAGCGATCTGGCTGTATCCATACAATTACAACAAAGTCAATCATCACAATTCACAGGCCAAGTGGTGGCCATCAAAATAATCGATTTGGAGCAGGCGGAGGACGAGATCGAGGACATCCAGCAGGAGATCATGGTCCTGAGCCAGTGCGACTCCCCCTTCGTCACCAAGTACTTCGGCTCCTATCTCAAGGTTCCCAATTGCTTCTACTGGCGTGCAATGCTCTCGTTTGACTGACTGGTATCACTGACTCACTGTGGTGTGATAGATGAGTACGTGCCATCAGTCCACGGACCACGGTAGATTGTAACCGTCGTTTCCCAGTTACTGGCGTCATTTGAAGCACGACCGCTACGTATGAATCGTCATTTTGGCAATGCCTTTTGCTTTTGACCATATTACGCCACTTGACTGAGATCAGCATTTCCATTTGGACACCAGTTACATCCCCGTTGCCATTCGATCTAGATCGATCTCCGTTGGATCTTCTAGTCGCAATGTCACTCTCGCTACTACACTGTCATGTTGGTTAGCGATCACCAAAACGTACACTTTGATCGATATTTCTTCCTCTTCAGGGCAGCAAGCTCTGGATCATCATGGAGTACCTGGGCGGGGGCTCTGCCCTCGATCTAACCAAGGCTTGTGGGGGTCGCCTGGATGAGATCCACATAGCGGCCATCCTTAGGGAGATTCTCAAGGGTCTGGACTACCTACACTCCGAGAGGAAGATACACAGGGACATCAAGGGTGAGGTGGTGGAAAGTAGGAGTGAATGAGTGATTGAGTGATGATTGAAAGAGGGTACAGAACTGAATGGAAGTTTTTGAGTGATTGGCTGCCTGTTGCTGACTTGTTGGCTGAGTGAGTGAAGGCTGTCTAGATGTCTAATGGGAGCCTGGAGTACACACTTGGAATGAGAGTCACAGTGTTGCCTGTCAGGCAGCCTTTAGTCCGTTGTTACCCAAACTGCCTGATCGAGTCATTCCCATTCGTCTTACGTTCTACTGGAAGTCAGTGCTGTGCAGTTGACATTGTAGGGATATGTATGGTAATCTCCATCAATCGAGAAATGAGAATACTCTACCTCAATGAGTGCGTAAGAAGTTGCGATTCACACATCTTCTGTCAGCGGCGAACATTCTGCTGACGGACTCTGGCTCCGTGAAAGTGGCGGATTTCGGCGTGGCCCGACAACTGTCCAGGACGCTGACCCACGGGAAGGCGGACACCTTTGTGGGCACGCCATACTGGATGGCCCCCGAAGTCATAGAGCAGAACCGCTATGACGAACAAGTACTGTATATGGGTGTAGAATGGGAAATTTATGAGCCCCGGAGCTTGCGAAGCCGATTTGGGACCCAGGCTTGCAATTGATAGTAGAGATGTAAAAAAAAAATTTTTTTTCAAACCCAAATTTTTTTTTCAAAAAAAAAAATTTTTTTTTCAAAAAAAAATTTTTATTTCAAAAGTACTAGGTCCGTGTACCAAAGCCTACCATAGGGTGCTACAGTGTTGTACGATATGCAAGCAAGGTACTCTCAGCCTCTACATTGCACGGCAGAGGGGTTTAGATGGTGTGCAGCGATATTTTAACCTAAACTGACAACAAAATGTGACAACCATCTTCACTTCTAACACTCTGAGCTGCCCGCAGGGTGAAAACTGGTGCATTTTTGGTCTTCATGATGTAATCCTGCGCTTAATAATGCACTGTCATGTTCAAGTTGTCATGTTCAAGCTAAATTGTGGAAGATTTTGCTACCAACATGGTAACTTCTACCCACAATCCAGAACAAAAGTTTTTTTTTCAATTGAAAAAAAAGTCGGCCGACTTTTTTTTTTAATAAAAAAAACTTTTTTCAAAAAAAAATTCGGAAAAAAAACTTTACATCTCTAATTGATAGTGATGGTTTGACTTTCAGATGTCCCACCATGCTTGCCTGACGGACGCAATAGGGTTCTAGCGCCCATATATGTTTTCTGAGTTCATTTAGCTCTGTTTCCCCATCCTTCCAGCTGCCAACGTTCTGTTGTCGGAGCAAGGCGAGGTGAAAGTGGCGGATTTCGGCGTCGCCGGACAGTTAACGGAAACTGTGAAGAAAAGAATGACTTTTGTTGGGACGCCCTTTTGGATGGCACCCGAAGTGATACAGCAGTCCAGCTACGACTCCAAGGTGGCTGAGGGGTGGAAATTCAGCGTATTTTTGTTTCGTTGTAGTTCTGAAACCTGGCTTGCGAAGTTGGAAATGCTGTGAGGTCGGCGCGTGACGTTACGATAACAGGCACGCAGATTGTGACGCTTTCGAGACGTCTGCTCAGGCAGACGGTCGTAGAATAACGCTAATTGGTTTGTACGCGAAAATCGGCTGCATTCGTGGCCTTCAATCTATGTTCGCGCCACTTGCCTTGCCTTTGGTAAGGAAGGAATACTGTAACATTTTGTTGCCACGTCACGTCACGCACGGACCTCGCTTTGACGTACTGTAACAACGGTTGATTACGGTAATTTTGAATTTCAAAATATGCCCTTCAGGCGGACATCTGGAGTCTCGGGATCACGGCGATAGAGTTGGCGAAAGGCGAGCCGCCGAATTCGGATTTGCACCCCATGAGAGTGCTATTTCTGATTCCCAAAAATCCGCCGCCCCAGTTGGTCGGCAGCCATTACTCGAAAATCTTCAAAGAGTTCGTGGACCACTGTCTCAACAAGGACCCCGAGAATGTGAGGGAGGGGCGAAATGTTTAGAAATTATGAGCGAATTTCTTCTGGTAAAGAGCTTTGACCGGTATTACTACTGTAGTAATCGTTGTTGTGCGATGGTTGCCAGTAGAGCAAAACGTGATTTGGAGAATTGAGTACTGTATTTCCTCCAATAAGTTCCCCGTCGAGTTACCCCCCCCCCCCTGTATCAAACTACATGCTTGTGTACTCTAAGGCATACTGTATTCATGTGCCCTTGTAAACTGTACTAAAGTGTTCATATAGCTGTTGCTAGTAACTGTGCCCTTCGTAAGCCGTTTTGTTTCGAGTCCCCCCTCTCCTCTAATGATATCATCCCCTCCTTTAGGGGCGTTGGAGTATCCCCCGTCGACTCATTGGTGTACTACTGACGTTATATCTCTGGCAAATTCAAATTTCATCTCCCATCAATCCTTCCGCAATCATTTCCACATTTCTCTTCAGAGGCCGACGGCCAAGGACCTCCTGCGGCATCCCTTCATCAAGAAGGCGAAGAAGAATACGGTACTGGTGGAATTGATCGAGAAGAGCCGCGAGTACAAAGCTAGACTGGGACCCGGCAGCGACTCCGACCACGACGAGGACTCGGATGGATTGGCTGAGTGAGTGAATGGAGATAGTATGGAATGGAGTGGAATGGGGTTGCAGCGGTGGAGGAGTGTAGGATTTACTCCCCCCCCCCCCCTCTCCCCCATTAGCTTACAAGCGAAAGCTGGCACTTGCTGCGAGTATTGGCGCAGAAGCATTGGGGATCAATTCTTGCACAGTGGGCAATCGACACACCTGCGACTTTCTCAGTGGTTCACACTTTGCCATTGCCAGTGATTCATCTACCCTTCAATCCACATCAGTTATTGTTTGATCGATAGTTAGTTAGTTAGTTAGTTATTGTTGATCGTTAACTGTTCCAGCGGCACCATGTGGAACTACCCGGCCACCATCACCAAGAACGGCCCTCTGGACCCCTCCAGCGCCGTGGGTCCCAGCGGGCAAGCCGTCGACGACCCCTACGGGCAGGAGACCATCAGGCAGAAGCCTCAGACCAATCAGCGCCAGCCTCTGGGCGCGGTCAACGACCAGGCGCCGTCCATGGTCAACGGCAATGGCCACCATCATGTCAATGGGAGCTCTGCAGCGGCAGCGTCCCAGATGTTGCCCAATGGTCCACAGGCTGTGATCAACAGAGAGGGCGATAGGACCACTGTGGCCCTGGTGGCAGATAGATTGTCACCGGAGAGGGAGAGAAGGGTGGGTGGTGGTGTGATACATGATTCTATCGTGTACTAAAGGAGACATCAGTTGCTGAAATGTGAGCTTGGACGCCGTTGAACGAATCGCGACGCAAATCAATATTCCACCCCTGTCTATTCAGATCAGTCCCCCTCTGGCCACTGGAGTGGGCCATCAGCAGCCGCTGCCCAATGGCAGGCTTCAGCAGCAGCCACAGCAGTCGTCCTCAGTGCAACATCCCCAGTCTAGGCCCCAGCAGCCAGGTGGCAGAGCCATGGCTTCGTCACAGCAGCCTCCTCCTCCACTGGCAGTCTCCTCCTACGCACTGCAGCGCTCCCTCTTGCCGGCCATAGAAGAGGTAATTTGGGTGCTAACCCCCCCCCCCCCCCCCTTGATAATTTAAAGCGACTCTAAAAGGCAATAAAAGTATTTTCAGCTAAGTTGGACCAACGTTTCTTCCTTTTGGCCGATTTTCAAAAGAAGTCATACTGTTTGTGCTGCTTTAACACAGTTTTTCGTCGTTTGACCCCCCCCCCCCCCCCCCTGTTGGTTAGCACTCACACTGGCTGTGTCCATTATTTTCCCAGGTTCTCTCCAAGCAGCCTTCCTCCGCCGCCTGGGGCTATCGGAGTGGGGCGGTAGCCGCCGCCGGCTCGGGCTCGGTGTCCTCTTCTGCGCTCTTCGACCAGCTGCGTCAGGCCTTTGAAACGGTGGAGGCGCTGAGACCCGGCTTTTCCGACGGTTTCTTGAACGAATTGCTTGCTACTGTAGGCGGCGCGACGCAGAAACCACACGGCGAGAGACGCTAGCACTTTGAGAGTGTTTGGAGTGTGTTTTGTTTGAGTGTCGAGCGTGGAATCTGACCAAACGCGTGAGTATGCCTACCTATGCGCTCGACAGACCCTTCTCAGAGAGTGAGACTACGGTACTATGCGCTGTGCCCTTAGCGAGAAGCCGACTATTATTATGGGTTGAGTTGTTCAGTTACCTGTGCTGCTGGTTCGCTCGCGTTTGCCGTGTTTTGGAAGCTACTGTAACCATTGTGGAGTACTGTAGCTTGCAGTACTGACTCGTTGCGATTCACTGACATACAGTAACTGCATGGAGTGATGTTTGGCTGACAACTCAAAGCACATTTAAGTGCTCGACTCGGCTGAGTTCCGGTTTGACAGACGAAGTAAACCCAAAGTATTCAGTCTGTGAATTGCAGTGAGGAACTGTAAAAACGCGACGTCGTTTTCTTCTGTCTGGCAAGGGTTCTCTTAGCGATGCGTAGGGTTGCTTCCCCGGATGTGTTACTGTACTCTACTCCACCCTACTCACTGCTCCATGTATAGTAAAGCGAAAATATTTGTGTCTGTGAATTTCGCGCGCTGTCCTTTTGCCAGGCATGCTTCGTGTATGCGCCGTTTCGTTGGGCTACCGTATGCGCGCTTGCGTGTTGCGCGTCGGTCTTCCGAATTCTAAGGTTATTGGCGGAGTTTGCGGCGCGCGTTAGTTTTGTGGCCTTGCGTTGAGCTACAGTTGGATTCTGAGGTTTGTTTGGCGAGATACCCCTTGGAGTGAAGTGAAAGAGAGCTACAGTATCTGAAGGAACCTCCGGTCCTGTGGTAGGACGCCGACTCCTGGGCACAGCAACACAGAAACATAGTCAACGACGACGCATTATGGGCACAATACAATAAGCAGTCAAAAGACGAAATATAATACGCTTTCAAGAGCAAGAGCGTAAAACTACCGACCGTGTTGTCATCTAAGTCACTTACACACTTGATTAGAGCCAAGCGGCGACCATTCTTCTCAGTTCCAGTTACAGCCGCGAACCGCAGTACAATCGTATTCGTTCAACTTCAAGGAACGGCGCCCTCCAGAACAGAACAGAACGGTGCTTAAGTCAGCAGAAAGATTGCGCAACGTTGCGCAACTTGCGCCGCTAGGTAAGCAGAAACAGAGATAAGAAACTCGGTGTAACCCAAAGAGTCGGCGTCGGTTTTCTACCCTAGCCGACCTAATAGCAGCGGGGCTGTCTTTATTATTTCCTTATTAATAACTTATTAACGTAAAATTATTTAAAAAGAAACGGTGGGTGTGTTGGTTTAATGTAACAATGCAGAATTTCGAAATTCTGCAGGGGTTCCTGCATGCACCTTGGTGCAGGGGCTCCTGCACGTGACTTTGTCACGTGCACGTGACTTTGTCACGTGACAATTCCTTATCAGTATTGCATTACACCAAGCACGTACAAAGTACTCAGTACGATCGGAATTTTGTCAATTTTGACATAATTTGCAAATTTTAATTGTTCTGAAATTTCGCATAGAGGGGGTTTTCGCCCTCGCTGGATCGAATGGTGCGGGTTTCAACGACGTGCGAGGTCGTTTGACCCGCCCATGCCAGTGTTGGCCGTACAACTACTACTCCATGGCGTCACAGCAGCCTCCTCGTCCACTGGCAGTCTCCTCCTACGCACTGCAGCGCTCCCTCTTGCCCGCCATAGAAGTGGTATATTGCCCAACCCCCCCCCCCCTTGTCACGCCATGGAGCCCCCCCCCCCCTCCATTTGAGAATTTTGCGCGACTGTAAAAGGCAATGAATATAATATGACATTTTAAGCTAGATTGTTTAAACAGAAGTCGTACTATTTGCTTTAGCACAGTTTTTCGTTGTTTGCCCCCCCCCCCCCCCCCCCCCCCAGCATACCCCCCCCCCCCCCCCCCTGTTGGTTAGCACTCACACTGGCTTCCAATGAGTCCTCATATCCGTTGCTTTCCCAGGTGCTCTCCAAGCAGCCTTCCTCCTGGGCTGGGGCCTGGGGCTATCGGAGTGGGGCGGTAGCCGCCGGCTCGGGATCGGTCTCCTCTTCTGCGCTCTTCGACCAACTGCGTCAGGCCTTTGAGACGGTGGAGGCGCTGAGACCCGGCTTTTCCGACGGTTTCTTGAACGAATTGCTTGCTACTGTAGGCGGCGCGACGCAGAGACCACACGGGGAGAGGCGCTAGCACTTTGAGAGTGTTTGGAGTGTGTTTTGTTTGAGTGTCGAGCGTGGAATCTGACCAAACGCGTGAGTAGGTACCATGTCTACCTATGCGCTCGACAGACCCTTCTCAGAGAGAGAGAGAGTGAGACTACGGCACTATGCGCTGTGCCCTTAGCGAGAAAGCGGACTATTATTATGGGTTCAGTTGTTCACTACCTATACTGTTTGTTCGCGCGCGTATGCCGTGTTTTGGAAGCTACTGTAGCCGTTGTGGAGTACTGTAGCTTGCAGTACTGACTCATTGCGATTCACTGACATTACTGTAACTGCATGGAGTGATGTTTGGCTGACAACTCAAAGCACATTTAAGTGCTCGACTCGACTGAGTCGCAGTTTCACCGACTAGGCAAACCCAAACTATTCATTCTGTGAATCGCAATGAGTTGTAAAGGCGTTACGTCGTTTACTTCTGTCTGGCAAGGGTTCTCTTAGCGACGCGTAGGGTTGCTTCCCCGAATGCGTTACTGTACTCTACTACCACGCTCCGTGTATAGTAAAGTGAAAATATTTGTGTCTGTGAATTTCGCGCGCTGTCCTTTTGCCAAGCATGTTTCGTGTGTGCGCCATTTTGCTGGGCTACCGTATGCGCGCTTACGTGTTGCGCCGTCGGTCTTCCGAATTCTAAGGTTATTGGCGGAGTTTGCGGCGCGCGTTAGTTTTGTGGCCTTGCGCTGAGCTACAGTTGGATTCTGAGGTTTGTTTGGCGAGATACCCCTTGGAGTGAAGTGAAAGAGAGCTACAGTATCTGAAGGAAGCTCCGGTCTTGTGGTAGGACGCCGACTCCTGGGCACAGCAACACAGAAACATAGTCAACGACGACGCATATGGGCACAATACATTAAGCAGTCAAAAGACGAAATATAATGCGCTTTCAAGAGCAAGAGTGTAAAACTGCCGACCGTGTTGTCATCTAAATCACTTACGCACTTGATTAGAGCCAAGCGGCGACCATTCTTCTCAGTCCCAGGTACAGCCGCGAACCGCAGTACAATCGTATTCGTTCAACTTCAAGTAACAGCGCTCTCCCTCGCATTTGTCTAAGATATAACTCCAGCTGCAGTCACCGATGAGGGAATATTGGCAGCTGAATGAGTCCAGATGGCGCGAACAGTAGGCGAATCCGATTGGCAGTCCATGGCAACTGCCGCCGCGTGCCTGCGAATCTGGAAATGACGAGCAACATGCGCGTTGTTCACATTGTCATAGCTACAGCTGCATGCACATACGACGCAATGCAATTGCTAGCTGGCCAAGGACTAAGTAGCGTAGTACGTACATAGCACCCAGACGCACTCAAACGCCAGAGCCAGA